>JAAKBD010000120.1:0-78947 GCA_012656105.1 Phytophthora syringae
CGTTGATGAGCGCTTCTGCGTTGAGCTCGTCGGGAAGCGCTAAAACTTACCGTCCTCGTTATAAAACCCATGGTGCGAGAAATTCACGCTTATTATGCTTACTGCTCACAAAGAGTTGTGAACGCAACCGCCTCTCTTCTCTCTCACATGTTGATGAAATATCGAAGATTGCGTGCATCGCTGGCGAAGTGCCATAATATCGAGACCATTGTGCAGTACCATGCAGAGTCCGCCAATACAGTATAATATTGTATTTTGGCGTCAACTTGTCAGTAATAATAATTGCAATTTAGTGCTAAGCAATAATAATTATTGCCGCAATTAAAATATATTTATAAATATATTACATGAAGTACACAATTGGTACACAATTTACATACTGAATCCAAGTAACTAATATTCTCTCGACCAACCGTACTTAACAAGGGTGTTCACATGCTAAAAGTTAAGAAGTATTGTGCCTTTCTGTCAAATCGCCGGTGCTCCATCGGACTTCCGTCAGACTTTGTCCAGTTGTTAAATCACACCGGCCTGTCGCTAAAAACACGCGCACTATGTACCAAATATTTGGCACACCCTGCAGCGGGTGGCAGCCGCTGCTCACTCGAGAATCTTCTGAAGCCGACGCAGAGAGAATCTCCCCAGGCCGACCAGAGCTTCGCACCGGTCCCACGCACTTCACAAGATCTGCGTCCACGCTTCAACCAGCGTAGCTTAAAGGGAAAGCGCCGTCGTGGAGGAAGGGGGTTCAATTCCCCCACTGGTGTGCTCGACACTGTGGACCAGATCATGAAGACGTGCGGTGTGGCAAGAAGCGGCAGCTGTGTGGCGAGCGAATGCAGCAGATGCCCGTCGACCTGGAGTGTGACATCGTCATATTGCGGTTTTTATTGCGCGTTGGATTGCCTTATTTAGTGCGATGCGTAGCTGACTATGCGTGGTATGGTGTTCTATTGGGTGTACTGTGTGTAGTGGAAGAGAAGTCGAGAAGCATCTGCATTTGTCCTCACGGTAGAGGTTCCTGTGAGTGGCAGAGGTATCAAAGGCACAACGAGAATATTGATCAATGCATTGCCTCATTTCCCACTACTTCTGAGCTGACTATGGAGATCCTTTGCCTGAGTTGTTGTCTTGCCGACTGACGATCAAGAACGGAGCGCCGTACACAGCCTGCCGAGACAAAGTTGCTCCGAGTGATTTTGTTTTTCGTGTAAGTACAGGATGGCGCGTTCTACGGGCCACTATTGAAGAGAAGTTCAGAAGCTGCTCTGCCCGGTCAATGGAACCAGAACATGGATGTCTTTTGAAGCCAAGTAAACACGCGCCCCAGAAAGACTACGTCAAGCTCAGCGCTTCTTCCGATGCACTACTATCACAGCTGAAGAGCATTTGGCACCGAGCGCGCCTCCGCAAAGATGGCCAAGCAAGCTTCGTCCTGATGCTGATCGTCTACGTACCGAAGCCGGAAGGACACCACACGACGTTGCGTCGGGCAACTGAAAGCGCGCATCCAGGAACAACTCCCCGGGTAGCAGCATTTCTCGATGAGCAAGGGGTGGCATCTGGCTCGGCATCTAGGGACTACATGGCAGTGACCCAAGCACGATTGCCTGAAGGCAGCCCACTGCAGGTTCCGGACAGCGCCACCTTCAGGCAGCTGCAGTCAATTGACGCTCAGCAAGCCTCTATCGACGAGGGTTTGCGACTGGAGCAGCAGATACACGACGCTGAGTATCGCGTTGTCCGGATCAAGATTCAAGGCGTGCCGGTGCCAATCGCGGTCAACATTGCGGACCTGAGAGAAGCGCTCGGGCTTCCGCTTACAGCCTCCGACCACCTTTCCGACAGCCAGCTGTCATAGATACACCGGACCCTCAAGAAGACATGGAAGATATTGATCACCAAGGCTAGTTTTCTTGTTCCATTTTGTTTAAGCTTCCTTAAACACCAACTCGTTTACTTGGTAGCCGCAATGACTGTACAAGTGCTCTCCGACTAAATCCTTTTGACGTGTGCACTGGTGCATTGCCACCTTGAGAACAGCAAGCGGGGCTTCTCGGAAAGCCATGTTGGCGTAGCGCTGGATCCAGCGCTACAACAACGAAAACCCCACCTCAATGGGGTTCAAATCGGGGAGTATGGTGGGAGCAAGAAGAGTAGTGCACCGGCAGCGTGCACGAGATCTTGCAGCTCTTCGTACATGTGGATTTTTGCATTATCCATGACCACAATCGATCGTGGAAGTGGCCATGGATTGAGGAACGGAAGAATTTGCTCTTTGAACATCTTGTGAAACTCGAAGCGGGTAAACGTGTCGTCTACATTTCCCCAGGCAAAAATCCGGTGACATCCATTGCGGCAAGAATGGAAACACGCTTACCGCGGCTGAACGGCACGGATACAGTCGCAGGCGTGTTTCTGGTGGACCAGCCAAAACGCCGCATCACTGACCTACATGAGAGCGCAGGCACATACTTAGGCTCCACCGAACAAACATAAATAAAAGCAAAACTTACCGGCACGCTCTGTGAAGACACTGTATCTGCTCAAATGTTGATAGTGTATGACGCTATCCCCATCGCAGCAGAACGGATTACCTGCCATATCGACGACGAGGAAACATTACTGAGCAGCTTGTGCTTTTTCGATCTCTTGGTTCTTAACAGTGGAGAGAGCTATCCTGCCCTACTTGATGAATGCGTATTCGAAGCACTCGAGTTGGTAATCCGCGAGTATCCAGAAATTACGGGCAGCCAAATGCATCGCATTGCTAGTACCATACTCGAAAAAGTGTCGGCACTCGATTTTCAGTCAACACGAGCCAAGCCTACCCAAACCAAACCTACCAAGATGTTGAAGCCCCAACTGCAAATTTCAGAATCAGAGAAGCCGTTCCACGACTTGCTACTCGAAGGAGCTACATTCCGTGTTCTCTGGGAGGCCAGGCCGGACACGGTTGAAAGTATCCAAGTGAAGTTAGCCCCAAGCAGGGAATATTTTCTTTTCCGACGAAAAGCTACCAGTGAATTACCGCGTATTGAGCGCATCTTCGTGAGTCAACTCGCAGTTTGTCCGCAACGCCTTCTCGATCAGTCCAAGGTACCTGGAAGTCCTTCATCGTCACCGAAAACCCTCAAACAATCTCTACGAGAAAATTTTGATGGAGATCAAGTGTTGCGCTTAAAGATTCGAGATGAAAACGTGCTGGTGAAGACCAGTAGCACTCGTGAAAGGGTCAACTGGGACCAAGCCCTTCAATGGCTGACTTTGCATCGTCATGCCAGTACATCACCGGCCTATTCTCAGTTTTAGGGTAATTTCAAAAATCTAATTTTGCGTGGCTTGAACATAGTTATCTGGTTTTCGCAGTGATTTCAAGCAGGTAACATGGACCGAGGTCGACGGGCTGAACCATACAGCAATGCTACGATTTGGACCAGAGAAGTTGCTAGAAATCTGGCTGGGCACTTGGCGAGGGTGAACAAAGCTCACAGTTGCGTGGATACAAAGTCTCCCAAGTCGACGAGACTCCCAAAGTTCCAACATGCACAAAGAGATGTCCAACTAGCCCCATGACGACCCGACAGCCTCTTTTGGCGATTCCCCGAAATTCCAGCGCTACAGGAGAACACGAGCTAGACTACCGGGGTGTCAGTGGAGGTAGTGCTCGAGAGGAGGCAGAGGGGACATCAAGATCGATGAATAACCAAAGGAGTGCTCCTTGTCGAGTCGAAGATAGGAGGTACGACCTTATCAAAGCAAATGCTGCTGGTGCCCCGTTAGAACTGCAAAACAACAGTACAAACAGAACAGGCGAAGCTAATCAAGAAATTCAAGATCGACCAGTAAGGGTACCTGCGGCCAAGGCGTTAATGAAGCAGCATCCACATGACATTAACGGCGGAACTCTAGGTGATATGGTGTACAATTGCCCGCCCATTTTGCCTCACCAGAAAAAGCGGTCCGCCCACGATTTCTACAAAAGACAAGAGCAGCAAAAGATTTGGCAGGAAAACCAGGTAGGTGGTGGGCTCAGCCGTCAAGGAATCCTGAGGAGTGTGCATAACCAACTAATGTGTATGTTTTAGGCTCTCATCAAGCGTTTACAGAGTACGAAGGCGACTTTAAACTCCAAGGAATGGAAGAAAGACGAGAAGTGGACTCAAGAATTTCTCAAAACTCAAGAAAGGAGACGTTCGGCACTCCAACACGAGTTGCAGAAAGCGCAAGTTTCACCCCATGCCCTTCTGCACCCGAAGCCTCTGAAATCGCTACACCCTAAGACTGCTATCCATGAGTCGCACCCGGAGAAAAATGAAGATGCTGCTTGCTCAACTACTCTCGGTGCTCCCCAGTCAACACGGCAGAAATTGAAGGTTCTGGTGTTGCCAAAAGTCGAGAACTTTCTTCCTTGCCAGCGAGTGCATCTAACCACAGGCGGATCACGAAACTTCGCAACCAAAAGCCATCGTCGCGCAGCTCTGGTGATTTAGTTGACGTGGGTTCTACAGAGGAAACAAAGAATGACGCAACCGACGCCGCAGTGGAAAGCAATCAAGCCGCATTCATCCCAGATAATGGGATCGTCAATGTGCGGTTTACGTTTTCTCGTGGACGAAGTCGAGGAAGTGGCGTAAGGACAACCGACGTCGAGCAATCCGACCAACCACAGTCTTTAGAGGTGGATGAAAGCGAGCGAGATCAAATGAGTCTTTCAGGTGCCTTTTCTCCCGGAGTTGATCTGGAATCTGCGCTGAATGCAGTCGCAGTGGACGAAACCGAGTTCCTCGATCCGTCAAGTCCTGGCCAATTGTCCGACGCTAGTAGCTCCGACAAAATTGCAGTGGGGGCAAACAGCTTTTCGTTACACAATGGTGTGAAGGAAAATGTACCGGATGACGCTCCGGCAGTCGTGAATGCGCCTGAAAATGGTTTTGCCTCCCTAACTGAAGAAAGGAGGTCGCCTCAGCCGACCGAAGAAGACCCTGCACAACGCGTCAGTGAAGACGACGAAGAAGAAGCTTATGACGAAGAAAACTTTGATGACGATCCTGACATGGACCACAACAGTGCACCACCGGAACAAAAAGGCGAAGCAAGCGGATACTGGAGCGAGTTCGAGGAGGAACCTGCCGTTTCTGCAATTCCTCAAGCAACAAACGTCACAGAAAATCAAGAACAAGGCGAAGATGCTGAAGAGGAATCCTACTCCAATGACGACTTCGTAGAGTAAAAAGCAGCAGGTCAAGTTGAAGTGCGGACCAAAACAAGACTATTTTTTGTGATGACCCATTTTCGTCCTATCAAAATAACCAAATTCGCATTATGCAATTGAACAAAATGCTGACACCGCCCACGTCGTCCGCGGGGCGCAGACGCAAAGATCAGTCGCAGCGGAGCGACGAGGGCGCCTCGAGACAACTCGACTTTGGCGGGGATGACGCGCAGCCGGTGGAGGAGCCAGCAGTCGACGAAGAAGCTCCGTCGCCTCGTCCTCGAAGGTGAGAAAAGTGGTTATTGGGGGAAGAAAACGTAGGCGTTGGCGGTGACGCGACTGGTTGTGGTGTTGTGGACAGAGGACGACGGCAGACGGTGTTTTGGAGCGCAGAGGAGGAGGAGGCTCTGCGTCGAGGGGGCCAAGCACGGACCTGGCAAGTGGAAGAAGATCCTACTGGACGGCCAGGGGTCTTCTTACGGCACCGGACGAACGTCGACTTGAAGGTGATGGGGGTGTTGTACATGTCGTCGCTGCTGTTTAGTGCCTGACGTGAGGATGTTTGTGGTCTACGGATTGTTTAGGACAAGTGGAAAAATCTGCAGGTGCCTCGACACACTCGTCGAAAGAGGCGGAGAGCGGGAGATGCCACGCCTACTCCGTCGGAGGCCACCGCTACAAACGGGGAGGGTCAAACGCCCCACAGATTGCGCCGGTGCGCGCAAGGAAGACACGCACGGGAGAGCGCACGAAACGAGTGACGTTTCGTCGCCCGACAGCATGGGAATGAGGCCCCGTCGCCAAGCTGCCGTTGCGGCTGAGCGTGCCACAAGGGGATTAGTTGCTGTGGCAGAAGAGGGCGACACGCAACGCAGCGTCGTCGAGCTCAAGATTGCGTCGGACCATTCCTTCCCAGAGGTACAGAGTGTCACGTTCGTTTGAGCTTCTGCTGGCAGCTAACTCTATTTTTGCGTTGCTGTGCGTGTTGCAGCTTGTCCCCGTTACTATCAACCTGGAAAGCTGTCGAGATGTGGCTACACTGGTAGCGTTTCTTCGATCCAGCGTCTTATCGCACGTTTCCTCGGATGCAGACGTGGAGGTCATCTCTCTCAAGACGAGAGTTGTGTGCGAAGATAAGGATGCGTTGTCGCAGTGTATCCGAGACAATGGGCCGGAGTTCTATCTTGTGGTAGACGAAAGCCCTGAGGTGTTTGTGTGAATCCTAACTGTGTTTCTCTGGGTGTACTGCAAGAGATGATCAATAAAACACGTTCATTACATTGTTCAATTGATGTCCGGTGGTACATGTACATCAGCGACACTGCTTACTGCTGGAGTCCCCACGCATAATTCGCGAAGGACATGTGACCAATTGCCCAGCCACCGAAGAGCCCCGTAGCCCCGGGTCTTTTGCGTCCATACCCGCTCCAGCAGCGATAATGAACGGCATGAAGTGGTCGGGTGTCGGATGAGCAAACCTCGCTCCAGGCGCATGCTGCCAGTTCATGATCTCCTGGCTGCGTTCGCTGAGACTCAGCTTGGACTCGGAGGTCAGTGTGCTGTCGAGCCAGCCCTGAAAAGCCCTCGCTCCCTCAACTAGAGCGGGGCTATTGCTACGCATGCCGCGGAGGTTGTGCGTCGACTGCCCTGAGCAAAGGATCAGTGTGTCCTCATCACGGAAAGGAGCGATGGCCTTGCCGAGGTCGAAGTGTGCCTTGGTGTCCAAGTTTGCGTTGACAGACAAGGTGACAACGGGGATGTCGCCCTTGGGACGGATCCGCAGCATCGCCACGTAGACGCCGTGGTCGAATCCTCGGTTCACGAGTTTGGCCTTGATGTTGTTCTTCTCGAGCTGCTCCTTGACCTTTTGAGCGAAGGCAGGGTCTCCTTTGGCGGGGTACACGACCTCGTAGGCTTCGTCGGCGAACCCGTAGTAGTCGTAGATCATGTCGGGCGTGGCAGCGTTGGAGATCTCAAAGCCGCTGCTTTCCGACTCGAAGTGCGCCGACACGAAGAGGATCCGCTTGGGCAGGTTCTCGTCCGCTGGGTACAACTTGGTGAACAGGTTTGAGAGCAGCTCCTTCTGCTCTGTGGAGTCTCGCTGCATGTTGCCAAAGTCGGTGGAGGGGGACAACCAGAGCGGACCGGGTCCGTGCGAGACGGCGACGGCGGCGTGGCGGAGGGCGAGCATCGTGAAGCGGGACTTGTCGAGCGGGACTTGTCGACTAGGAAGCAAATTGCTGAGTGAGACTGGGCTTGGCCAGAGTTGGAAGACTGTGATGATGTCCTTCCTCGAGTCTTTTTGTAGGCGTAACAATCCGTGTTGCACCACCAAATGGAGTTGCCGGTCCACGTGTTGAAGCTGTTCACGTAATATGTGCCGCGATTCGCAATCAGCGATGACGAACAATTGCGTTTTGTCGCCGATGTAATCGAATTTGAGAGATCTCTGTGCTGTCTTCTCTTCCAAGCCAGTCTCCGAAGTATTAGGTTCGGATGGCTCCGGACGCTGCATGAGCTACATCAAGTTCACATCGACGCTGTCAGATCTACAGCAGACAAGTGCATTTTGAGAAGTTCATTTTGTTTTCAGTGTTGCTTCATCTAACGCCTACAACTCGTCCTTTACTACATCGCTCAGGTTGGAATCGACCCCCACGCGTATGAGGCAAAGGACATGTGTCCAAGGCCCCACCCGCCGTTGAGCTTCATACCAGCAGGATGGTTCTCCTCCATGCCAGCGCCAGCTCCGACCACGAAGGTCGTAAAGTGGTCTGGAGTACGATGGCATATCGAGGCGTGCGGCGCCTTCTTCCACGCGACGATCGAGTCCATGCGCTCTTTGTACGTCTGCGTTGAGGCCGTGGAGAGCGTCTTGTCTAGCCAGCTCTGGAACTCGAGCGCCCAAGGCTCGACCGGATGGCCTTCTGGGAACCAATCCGCGTACATGTTATGCGTGGCCTGGCCCGACGTGATAATCAGCGTGTCCTCGTCCCGTAGAGGTGCGAGCGCCTTGCCGAGCTTAAAGTGATCGTTTGCATTCAGCATCTTGTCGTTGATGGACATCGTCACGATCGGGATGTCGGCCTGCGGACGCATGAGAGACATGGGCACGAACGTGCCGTGGTCGAACGGCCGGTCCACGAGGTTGGAGGTGATGCCGTTCTCGCTCAGCAACTGCTTCACTCTTGCTGCAAATTCCGGGTCTCCTTGGCGCCGTAGACGATCTCGTAGGTCTCGGCAGGGAAGCCGCTGTAGTCGTAGAGCATTTCGGGCGCAGCGGACTTGGAGATCTCGAGCCCCGTGCTGCGCGCCTCCCAATGGGCCGACACGAACAGGATGCGCTTGGGCAGCTGGGCGTCACTGGAGTAGATTTTGCTGAAGATGTCGGCCACGTTCTTGGCGGTTTGCGAGCCTTTGCCCAGACCGGCAGGTGCCTCTTCCACCAGCCAGAAGGGACCGGCGCCATGGGAGACGGCGACCACGGGCTGGCGGAACTTGTTCATGTTGCGGGGGTTGGTACGGAGACTTGGGCTTGTGCTTGAGGGAGGCCACAGCTGCAGGAGGACCACAGTGCTGCAAGCAAGATGGGGAATGAGCGCAGCATTGGCATGCTTTCGCCAGTCTTGAAGTGGAAGGACCAGCAGCAGACCATGCTCGTCACATGTTACGCTGATTGGCTAACCACTTATCATTTAATACCCTTGCGCAACCGATATGATAAAACATAGCGTGTTTAAGAAATCACTCTGTAAAATCGTTTCTTCGTTTTCTTTGATTTCTAATATCCTGTAGGAATTAAACCGTAGAGGCAGGTTTGATAACGTGGCACAGCTACGCAAACGATTTACCCCTTATTAAGGGCACGCATTATTGTGACAACCTGGAGACATGTCCGCCATAAAAACAATGAGTAAGGCGTCGAAATGTACTTTCTGACGGGACGGATGGCATTTACTCATATGGCTTTGCTTCGCAAAGGCAGTCGCTTCGATTTGTGTGAATTCACTCCCTCCCTTCTAGTCTGTCACCATACTCGCTCTCCTTATTAAGGTGCACGGGACTTCTATCTAAGTGTTCTACGCAAATGTTCTACGCAAAGCAGAAGCACTACACACGGCAAAGGGGTCAGCTTCCCGCTGCATCGAGAGCCTCAGCTACGTACATGTGCACTTACTGAGGAAAATTGTCGGCATAACTTACAGCGCGAGCTCTGATGAGTGCGGCAGACCAGCTTACGCAAAGACGAAAAGACCCCGATCCCCAGCGTTATCATGCGACAGAAACGGGTGAACCCACTCGTGCTGACGTACGTTTGCGACCACCAGAACCTCGTTCGGAATGAGTCATTCCTCAATTTACCTTTAAGCACAACAAGCCCCACCAAGCTCAAAGCTCATGACTGCCTTCCGTCACCCTGTTGTCGCCGTTTCACACGGGCCCGGACCGCTGTGGTTATTGTCCTCTGGCTTTGCTGGGATGAGCAACAGCAGTCTACCGGCCCGCACACTCACCACCACCTTCGACAAGCTCTACCCGAAGGGCACGAACCTCCCCAAGCGCATTCTCTACATCTCCGCCCACTGGGAGTCCGAGAGCGGCGGCTTCGAGATCTCCAACGCTGCCACGCCTGACATGATCTTCGACTACTACGGATTCCCCAACGAAGCCTACGACGTCGTGTACCCCGCCAAAGGAGACCCTGCTTTCGCTCAAAAGGTCAAGGAGCAGCTCGAGAAAAACAACATCAAGGCCAAGCTCGTGGACCGAGGTTTCGACCACGGCGTCTTCGTTCCCATGCTGCTGATCCGTCCGGAGGCTGACATCCCCATTGTCACCATGTCCATTAACTCGAAACTGGGCAACAAGGCGCATTTCGACCTCGGCAAGGCCATCGCACCTTTCCGTGATGACGACACGCTGATCTTTTGCTCGGGCCAGGCCACGCACAACATGCGCGCGAGCCGCGACCCGGAGAACCCGGTGATGGACTGGGCAGCGGCTTTCCAGGGCTGGCTCGACAACACTTTACGGCGGACTCCAAGCTGAGCTACGGCCAGCGTGGAGACCAGATCATCAACTGGCCCGCGGCCCCCGCTGCGAGGCTCGCGCATCCGACGCCAGACCATTTTACGCCTTTTGTCACTGCTGCTGGGGCTGGCATGGACGAAAGCAAGCCTGAAGCCGAGAAGCTCTTCGGTGGGTGGGGAATGGGCCACATGTCCTTTGCTACGTACGCCTGGGGTGTCGAGCACTAAGCAAGCGTTAGGGATGACCATCAAAATATAATAACTGCGCACATTCTCAAGGATTCTCTTGGTATATTGCTTCCTTTGCTGTCACGCACATGAATACACCGCGTTTTACATTGAGGAATAGCCTAGCAAAACCAAAACTGGATTCTGTAGCTGCGCGTTGACGCGTGTTGTTTCTGGTCAATAGGCATGCCACTCACGACGTTCTACTCGCACCGATCACTGCTCCTTTGCCTTGGCAAAGCGACCCACCGGCGGGGCCACTTCCTTCTCGTCGTCCTCCTTCCACGCCGACAAAATGTAGAGTCCGATCACAACATTCACCGACAGCACGGCCGTGAATCCACTGTCCGACACAAAACACCCCAAGTCAGAACCCAGACGCAGATATCCCAGCTAACATCCACGCACCTCCACGCGTCCGCGTACTCACTGCCCGGCGCACCTACACGAAGCGCAGCATCAGGCCCTCCACTACACCACAAAGTTACGCTCCGTCTAGTCGCGTACCGGGTGTGAACAAGCTGCGCACGCCGTAGAACGTCGTAAAGGGCGCCAGGACCATCAGCGCCGAGAACGCCACCAGCTTCTGCAACACCATGCGGTTATGCGCGCGGTTGCTACAGTCACCGCAGCGTCAGCGTCCTGTCAGTTCTACAATCCGCTCCCTCCGCCCTGTCGCTCACCCGGCCGCGCGCCGCTGCATGCCGCCCAAGCTCTTGGTCTCGCCCGTCATGATACCTTTTGGTATTTTACGGGAAGCTATTTCCGCTTAAGTCCGACTTGAACGTTTTCACAAAAGGCGATGGTCATTCGAAAAAGAGCTTCGTGATGGACGTCGGTCAACGGCTCGTGGCGAGGCGCGCGCACCTGGCGCCGTTCTGCGGCGTGGACCCCGTGAAGCAGCACCTGCGTCTGCAGAGCTACTACCAGCTGGCGCGCCAGCTCTACCGCCAGTCCGAGACGTACTTCACTGAGGGCGCTTGGGACAACGCGTAGGTGTTTTGGGTTCTATTTTTTCTCGTACTGGCTGCTAGGAGCTCATTGTGCAGTGTGGTTTGCGCGGTGTCTGTCGTGCTGCAGCTACGTGTTCCTGGCCAAATTTATAAAGTAAGCAACGAGGGAGAATTGGAGTCAAAGGGGAGGAAGTTGGGAGAACTCACCAAGAAATGCGTTCTATTTTTTGTGTGATTCTTTTTGTATTTGTTGGCAGACTCTGCTCCAAGGTCATCACTGCACACCACGACTATGAGCTGCCGCGATATCGCAAGGAGCGCGAGTGGGTGCGGACGGTATGTCGACGCCTGACCGCTGGGGATTGGGAGGAATTCTTACGGATTTACCGTTTTTGTCGGGTTGTGTGCACGTAGAAAGCTGCAGATGGATCGAAGCTTTTTGATGCCATTCTGGATGGCATGGAAGCGGAAGAGCTCGAGTACTTGGACTACGAGCAGTCGCTTACTGAGGAGAAGGAGCACAACAACGCAGCACGTGCAACTGATGAGCCCAACGTGACAGCCTTGGAAGCCAAGTTGCTGGCGATGCGACTCGCCAAGAAAAATCTGATGAGCCGAAAGTCCAGGTGCCACCAGAGAAGGAACGATCGGCCACATATACTCAAGCAGCTCTTGGTCGGCCTCCGGTTGACCGCTCGCTTGAGACGCGCGAGAAGGTACGGATTGCTGTAGTTACAGTGAATATGCTCGCTTCTTACTGAGTGTTGCTTTACAGGAACGAAGCAATACGGTATCATACCCTACGGTGGGCAAAGCTTCCTGGATGACGGCTGACGCTACCGGTAGTCACCGGGCTCACAAACACTATTCCGCGCCACCTCTCAGCCGACAGCGCTCACAAGAAGCTATTGCTAACTTGACCAGGTACGTGTGTACTTCGTACTAAGCATTTATTTCGGGTTGTGGTATTGCTGCTAACACTTGTGTATAGTGGAAAAATTCGTACGCTTGAGATCCCAGCGGGTCTTATTGCTCAGTTCACATTACTTGCTTCTCCAAACACCAACAAGCCACCGTACGGGATCGAAACCTGTGGCATATTAGCAGGGATTCTGGTAAGTCATTTATTCCAGCGCAGCTTGCAGTCAAACGTTTGCTGACTCCTTGTATGCTATTCAGCATGACCGCAAGTTGGTTATTACCACCCTTATCATCCCAAAACAAGAGGTGCGTATGAAAAAATGGATGTCAATGTGTGGTTGTTGGGTCAAAAACTAATCTCTTCATCTGCGTATTATGGGAAGGGCTCATCGGACATGTGTACTATGACGAATGAGGAAGATCTGTATGACTTCTGCTTCAGCAACGAGCTGTTAACTCTTGGTTGGATCCATGTACGTATTATGGGGTGTGACGATTGTGCTGTGCATTCTGCACTGCTAACCTTGTGCCAACTTGTATAGACGCACCCGAAACAAGACTGTTTCTTGTCTTCGGTGGATGTTCACACTCAATGTGGATTTCAATCGATCTTACCTGAGGTATGGGCAATGCATCTGCTCTACTGATCCAGTGATTCGCTCTTATACGCTTTACGCTTGTCACGTCAGGCTGTCGCTATTGTCGTTGCCCCAAGCGACCCACACAAGAAGTGGGTTTTGATTCGGTGTCACTGGGTGCATTTCCTCTCTAACCAATTCTGTTTTTGCTTAAGTGTCGGAGTATTTCGCTTGACGGAGCCGGCCGGACTGCAGCTTATTCAGAACTGCAATTTGACAGGATTCCACACGCATCCCAGCCAGATCGAGGTCTACTCCAACGCTTTTGAGTGCAAGTGGCTCGACCAAATCTCCGCGCAACTCGTTGACATGCGGTAAACAGTGGGCTCAGCACGTGATTAGAGTTTCCAGTGAAGCTGTGTCGTATGAACACCGATGTCGTTGTCAACAACCAAAATGTCTACCCCACAAGTAGCAACATGAAATAACGTGTTTGAAGTACAAGAGAATGCAGTGCCCTTCGGCGGGCTGTATTGGTGCGTCCATTAATGTACCAGCACGATCCGTTTAGATCGACTGCTCTTGCGAGGTTCCTTCGTCAGCCAGGATGATTCAGACGGCTAGCCGCTAAGCCATTTAGATATCGTCGGCATCATCAAGGTTCAGCAAAACCTTCTCCATACCAGGCTTGAAGGCAGGTTTTCCGAGGAACGGACAGCTACCACATCGGAAGGCATCTCCCTTGAAGCACTATACAACATATAAGCACATGAAGCTTAGATATGTCATGCCAATATTGCCACGAAATGAGGAGACACTTACGTTGCCGCATCCAGACACCAGCTGGTTCAGGTCCTTCTCGGACATGACCGGCTTGTCCTCCTCGTCCTTCAGGCTGCATAACATCATCAACATCAGTACGTCATGCTCCCCACAGCTGCACTACACTCGATAACTCACCCGCAAGTACAGTTCTTGCACGCGCGCTTCTTCCCGACCTTGTCGCCACAATCCGCCTTAGCGGCCTGCAGGACCTCGTCCGTGTCGTCCAGCAGAGTGTCCTCGTCAATGATGTCGTCGTCCCCATCGTCGGCCAGCACCGTCCACTTTTTCAGGGGCTGCGCTTGGACGCTCTTCTTGGCCAGCGGAACAGCCGCACTCTCGAACGTCTGCGTCTTGGACGAGAAGCACACGGCGCCAGAGAACTGCGGGTAGAAGGCGCTGGCCTCGGCCTTGTTCGACGTGTCCACGAGGCCGCCGATCATGAGCGCCATGAGCACCGCGTTCTTCTTCTCGTCCTGCACGTTGGCCACGTGCAGCTGCAACGATCCGCCAGCCTTCAGCAGCGGCAGCACCGCGTTCAGCTCGGCGCCCAGCTGCTCTGTCTGCTCGTTGAAGGACACGACGGCGTCGAACGCGCCTTCCTTGCCGCTGTTGTTGGCCACCGTCTGCGCCACGTCGGAGCCCTCGGCCACCGACAGGAGCGTCACGTCCGCCATCTGCGGGTTGTCCTGCTTGAGCTGCTGCACGGCGGCCGCGGCGTCCTGCAGACGCGTCAAGACCGCTACGTTTCCCTGGAGAGCCATTGGATGTCAAGTGTCCAGCACCAGAAGAATACTGAAGTGACCGTTCGATGAGTCCGCAGTGCCAATTCGAACGAGTGGACTAGAAGTTTGTATGCAAGTGCCGTTTCACTGGGCTTTTGTAGCGATTGCGAGTTGATCGCGCTATCATTGGCGGCTTAAACGTGGCTTTTGCCACAATTAAGAGCGGTATTTGGCACACTTGCATCGACCAACATTCTCCAAATTCCATAAACAAGGGTTGAAGATGACCAGCAGCTTACTCGTCCAACAGAAACTTTGATCTCGTTGCTGCCAAAAGTGAGAACCACTATTATGATAGACCGAGCTCCCCGAGATGGTAGTTGACCCGCCAGTTTGAGTCGCTTTCAATTAAAAGTCGACTGTGAGGTCTCGAACCATCAAACTGTCGAAGCGCACCGTTTGACAATTGTCAGTTGGAAATCTTCCCCGCAAGTGCTTTCGGATCTCCACTACCAGGATGAGTTTCCGCACTGGGTACTCTGCCTCGAGCCAAACCAAGGACTTGGATATCCCGGACCACGTCCCGGTGGGAGCTGTCATTGGCAAAGGCGGGAGCTACTGCAAGGCGCTTCGTGAAAACCACGGCGTGCGCTGCAATGTGAAAGGAGCCGAACGAAAGGTGACGCTCAAAGGGTCACGCGACGGTGTGAGCGGCGCTGAAGAAGAACTCGCCGAGTTATTTGCAAGCTTCTCGCTTGAAAAGCCTCGTGACGTGCGCGTTTTTGAGGTCGTCGTGCGAGACGGATCGAGTCGTTGGTGGTCGTTCGAGGAGGAAAAGAACGTCTCCAGTGATCCGCAAGTTGAAGAGTATCGGTACCGCCTGCAGCAGTCGGGACGAGCCGTGGAGACCGCTAGCCAAAGCGAGTCGTGGGTTAAGGAGTTCCGCGAAGAGGATATGGCCGATGCTATGAGTTACCTCCAGGAGAAGCCGTCGGAGTTGCCACCCAAGGTTAAACTTGCGTTTGGGAAGTTGTGCTTCAAGCTCAAGTCCATTCGCTGTGAGAACCCAACGATCGCGTGGCCCGAGCTACAAAATCTCCGCAACTTCGACGACTTCATGACGCGCTGGTCCAATTTCTGTGGCCGCACATCGCCGTCGATAGCAGCGTTGATGGACGACCTCGAGGAGTGGATGGAGGAAGGCATCGAGCCGAGGAAGTCGTTGTCGGTGCATCTTGCTGGCTACGAAGGCAAGTCGTACGATCTCAAGTACCGTCTTGTGGGCGGGCAATGGCAGCTGCACAACGCGTACACTAGACGCCACGTGCTCGGCACCTACGACGTCATTCTGGACAACGACTCGTCCTTCCGTGTGCGTGCTGTTACGCGTGAAGGTCTCCCAGAACAAGGCTGCCGACATCCAGAGCCACGTCGCCATCTCGATCCCAGCAAGCGGAAACTTCTTCCACACGGAGGTGTCGCTGGTTCAATCGGCGCCCAGCGAAATGCACCTCAAGTCGTTCGATGCCAAGTCGAAAGTGCAGGTGGAGGCCAACGGTCTCCGCTTCTCCATTTCGTACCTGGACGAGCGTCAGACGGAGTTCCGTCTTGAGTGCCGCTTGGCGACTGCGGAAAAGGAGAAACTGGACGCCCAAGTGAACGAAGCGAAGGTGCTGATGGAAAGGGTGCTGCAAGTGCTCTCGTAACGTCCGGCTCACTTCAACTCGACAACGATGTATCCATGTCGTGTCTCAGGTGTAGCCATATCGGGACTAGCAGGTAAACTCATTTGAATGGTTGTATTTCCGATGTAGCCATATCAGAAATACCAGGGCAATCTTCGTGCGTACGTCGGCATGCCTCATTCTTCATTTGGCCATCCCAATACACAATGGGGAGGTCGTTCGCGTCGTCCGTTGCAACCGTCTCCTCGCTGCTCGTTGCGCAGGCCACGGCCGATCTAGCGGTAGCCGGAGCTCCTCGCGTCGAAGACCTCAAGGAGCCGCTGACGCGCGTGGCCTTCGGCTCCTGCAACGACCAGAGCTTCCCTCAGCCCATGTGGCCCAACATCTCGGCGCACCATCCGGAACTCTGGGTCTGGATGGGTGACAATGTGAGTAGAAAGTCGTGAGTTGCTGACTACCTCTCACTCGCGGTATTGTTCGTGACAGATCTACGCCGACATGAGGGAGCTGGGGAGCCCCGGCCGTTCCCGATCCCTCCCCGCAGCATGTTCACGGAGGCGTCGGCTGGAGAGCTCAATCGACGATACGGGTGGGTTCTTCTGGTCGAAATGATTGGATTCTGGTGGTGCATTTGAAAATAGCAAGAGGCACTGATCGGTTGTGAGCGTGTTTTTATGTGTGAGCAGCAAGCTGCTGGCTAATGAGGACTACACGGCTTTCGCTAGTCGCACACCTATGATCGGGATTTGGGACGATCATGACTACGGTATCAACGATGGCGGAAAACACTTTACGTACCGAGAGGAGAGTCAGCAGGTGTTCCTCGACTTCATGGGGGAACCAGAGGACTCTCCTCGTCGAAAGCAAGCGGTGACGAACTTTTTGTAGCTTGGTGGCGGCGTATTGGTTCTTACTTTTGAGATATGGTCGATTGCGTAGGGGATTTACACGTCCTACACGGTCGGATCCGGCGAACAGACCGTCAAATTCATCCTTGTCGACAACCGGTACGACTCCTTTTACCTGGGGATAAAATTGAAGGATTAATGTTGAAATATCCGTGATTTGTAGATACCACCGCGACGACTACAGCACGGTGAACGGTAGCCTACTTGGAGAAACCCAGTGGAAGTGGCTGGAGAACGAACTAATGACGTCTACGACCGCATTTAACGTGATCGTGTCGGGAGTTCAGATTCTCCCAGGGGACCGCTACCCTGTTGCCGAGTGCTGGGGACGTTTCCTAAGTGAGCGTGAACGGCTGCTGAAATTGATTCTAGCGTCAAATGCGAAGGGAGTTATCCTTCTCAGGTTCGTAGACATCAAACGCGTGCATCCAACGTGGGGTCTAACTTGGTGGTTCTATTGTAGTGGCGATGTGCACTTCTCTGAGATTAACCAAGTGGTGTGTTCGAATGGAGCGAATACGATCACTGAAATCACAAGCTCGGGCATGACGCACAGCTGGGTACGTGTTGCTGGTTTGCTTTACTTGGTTGGCATTGTCTAACATCATCGAGGTTTTTGTTGTTTAGATGGAATTCCACGCGCCGTCGATGAAGTACGTGATGGCGCTGCTGTTTACTTACGCAAACCTTGTTCTGCCGTGGGAGTTCCGTCCATCGCAGAAATCGTTTTACGGTTATCTCAACTGGGGCTCCATCGATTTCGACTGGGATCACGAATCGCACCCTGTTGCGGTTGTGAAAACTCGTGGTGCCGATGACCAAGTGAAGCTTCAGTATACATTCCAGTCGACACCTTTCCACTCGGACTCTCCGGAACAAGACGCCATCGAGTGCAAGGCTCCGCGCGAGATTCCGCGCTGGCAGCGCCTCCTTTGGGAATGTCTATTCGTTGGCACGGTGGGAGCATCCCTACTTTGTATCCCGGTGAGTGCATTCGTTCTGCTATGGCTCGTGTGGTTCTTCATCAAGAAGGGCTACACGATTGTCTTCTCACCGAAGCAGTCGTCCAAGCACATCGACATGAAGAAGACGGAATAACTGTAGAGCTGACGAGGTAAGTACCCGTCTCGTTCGTTATTAGAACTTGAAAATAGACCTGCGATGTTGTTCAAACAACATGTAGTGCTGTTTCCAACCACTTCAGCAGATTAGTGTGATGTCGGATCCAATCGAGCAGTATCGGAAGCAGCAGCTTTACCGTCGAGTGTACGAGAAGAGATTGGAGGCCATTGCAGCTCGTCAGGTTTGTCTGTGTCGTGACAATGCACTCAGGGAGGAGATCCAACGGAACATGAAGTTCTTCGTAGCGACGTCTTTGCAGTGTCGGTATCGTGGCTGGAAAGGCCGCTGTATTGCCGTCCGAAAGCGACAACGCCATAACGCAGCCATTTCAATTGGGCGGATCATTCGCGGGTTTCTGGGTCGACGACGTGCTGCTGAAGAGAAAGAAAGTTGCGCCAAGTGCTTTACAGTCCCATCGCATTGAAGCTTCTGCTCGAGAGATCCACGGTGGTAAGGACGATTAAAAACTGGCAGGAGCTACTGGATCCGCACACCAACGAGTACTTTTACTTTCACATTTTCACGCATGATTCGCAATGGCTCCCACCCGAGTCGTACCAAGAGTTTCTGGTTTGCAAGTGGCCGGAGTGTGAATCTGTTGCGAAAACTATTCACGAGATTCATGAACATTACAGAACGCAGCATATTTGGTACTGTCCCGTGTGTATGCTGAAGGTGTGTACCTCGACGTTCCCAACCTGCCCCATGTGCAAGAGTATCTGTAGTCATGACCCCGTCACGGGGAAATTCTAGGTCCAGGTGAGACCCAATTGCAGCTTGTGCAGCAAGCAAAAGAGGCCAAGGAGGAGCTACAAAGACAGAAGGAAGAAGCGTACCAACACCGAATGGAGTACTGGGCAGCATTGGCTCGACAGCAAGAAAACTCGCGTGGACAATCCCCGAAGAAAAAGCGATCCCTTGGTTTTGGAAAATCTCACGGTTCTACAACGTCTTTGACTGCTTTGTCTACATCGACCACCACCAATGAAGACCCGGATGTTGCAGCCCTCGCTCAGTTGAATAACATTGACCCATCCGTGATGGATATTGCATGGCTTTCGACCTGGCATCGCCAATCAAAACAAGATCACCTCTTCGCCAAAGCTCTGCTCCGGTTTGGGAGTCTCTATGTCGGCGACTTTCACGCACGGGAGAAGTGCTTTGACGGTTTAGGAGAGTTGATTTATGTCAATGGAGGGCGATACGTTGGGCAATGGAAGAGCAACCAGCGTCATGGCAAAGGAATCTATCAAGGCGCTGATGGTTACGAGTATATTGGTGATTGGTTGGACGGACGAAAACACGGTTTGGGGATTCAGACTTTGTCTAGTGGTGAGCGTTACGTCGGACACTTTGCAGATGGGAAACTCCATGGAACTGGAGTGTACTTTGCAGCGAACGGAGACCGATATGAAGGCAACTTTCAAAATAATCGCCCGAATGGATTCGGTAAGTTCAAAAAGGTCACTGGAGATCGCTACGTCGGAAACACCGTAGATGGTTTGGCTAGTGGGGTGGGTACCGTGTCCAGAGCTGATGGGGAAGTCTACAAAGGCCATTGGGAAAAGGATTTTCGTCATGGAACGGGTGTTTGCTTTTACTCGAATGGGGCCATTTACTCTGGTGAATGGTGGCGGGGGAGGTGGAGCGGAAACGGAATTTACATTTCCAGTGAAGGAATCAAATACATCGGCGAGTTCTCTAAAGGAAGGCAGCACGGCAAAGGCAAACTCGTGTTTGATAATGGAGACTTGTTTGACGGACATTTCGTCCATGGAATCGCGCACGGATCAGGCAAGACGAAAGGCATTTACCGCTTCCACGGTAGTGGTAACATGTACATTGGCGATTGGGCTGCCAATAAGCGTCATGGCCACGGAACGTATACCTTTGTGGGCGGAAGTAGCTACACCGGAGCATTTATCAATGATCACGTGGAAGGTCGAGGTACAATGACGTACGCCAATGGAAACACGTATAAAGGAGATTTCGTGAATGCTGAGAAGCATGGTGAAGGCATTTATCGTTGGAGAGATGGCAGCATTTACGAAGGCCACTTTGAACATGGTCTGATGAGAGGTAATGGTAAACTCGTTTACGCTACTGGGCATATTTACAAAGGGCAGTGGCAAGACAACAAGAAGAATGGCAAGGGCCAATTTACCTACCGAAATGGTGATATCTACGAGGGTGACTGGATCTCTGATCGACGGCATGGGTGGGGAGGTTCACATGGAATCCTAACACACCACAGCAAGAAATTTATGAAGGAATGTTGGATGATGAGCGTCGCCATGGTCACGGAACTTATCGTTACGCAAACGGCACAATTTACGATGGTGAATGGGTCTATGGTACCCGTAATGGTACGGGAAAATTTTCGTGGCCTAACGGTGATACATACAGCGGCCAATTCGTCGATGAGATGCAGCACAGGTTCGGAAGCTTCTTCTGTGCCCAAACGGGGGATACCTATGAAGGCGAGTGGGTTACCAATATTCGAGAAGGTCATGGCAAAATTATGTACGCGTCTGGAAAAGTATTTGAAGGCACATTCCATGAAGGTAGACGTCACGGAATGGGGATCATGAACTACAGCAATGGAAACAGTTATCATGGGGTCTGGAGTCGAGATTTAAAGCAAGGAGGTGGGAGATATGTGCTCCACGTTGCAAACGGGAAGGAACCAGGAAAAGAAAGCTTAAACGTTCGTGTGTTTGGATACTAAGAAATTAATCAGCCTGCATCGATTCGAACAGAAATTAGTACTTGTAGTCATAGGGATCCGTTGTGCCTACACGAATCTGGAATTCATCGAACAAATTCGTCTCAAATGGTTCTTCTACCTTGGACACAATTCCATCAGAGAACCCACGCAGTTTGCTGTCAAGTTGAGTCAGGTCAAGTGTTTGCACTTCGTCGAACTTGTCCAAATTAATTCTGCAAACTTTGCCTGAAAATGTTGCGCCGTTGAAAAATGGCACGAAAAAGCCGTATTTACCGGATACGACACCGCCGCTAAATCCACGTAGATCACTATCAGCAAAGTCAGGAACTTGACTGCGCAGAGCAGTCGCCAAGTCTAGATACGATACGCCACTAGGAGAAAAGTTGTTTGTATCAATCCGTGCAACTTTTCCGGACTGAGCTCCCTTCGGTTCGAAGAACGATGATCGATGAGGTACCAAGAACACGTATTGACGATAGGCAAAACCTCTCATAAATCCTCGCAAACCGCTGTTAACGGCTGTCAAGTTGAGGTACTGCACGGACGCAAAGTCCCGCAAGTTGACACGTGCAACAAGACCAGAATACGGATTCAGTTCTCGCGACGCCGGTTCTCTCACCCTCATAAATGGTACAAAGTAAGCGTAGTGGGTAACTGCAGGCAAATAGTTGGAATTAATTTGTTGAGCTTTCACTAATGCCATCACACAAAGGAATTAATCATCATACCTGTGACGGCTCCGCTAAAGCCACAAAGGTCAGGATGCACTTCAGCAAGATCAAGACTTCCTGCTACTTTGAATGTTGTCAAGTCAACTCGAACCACTAGGCCCGAATTGGAAACAGGAAACTCACGCAAATTCATCGTGAGTTCATCGCCTTTAAAGGTCTTCTAAAGGGAACAAGAAAGGTATAATTTCCATCTACAACAACTCAATGTCAGTATTTCATATCACCAGCTTTCTTACGCACGAGAAACTTACAAGTAATGGCACTGCTGAAGCCCACATAGCGTGGGTTAATCGCTGCCAAATCAAGCACCTCGACACTTCCTGATACAAA
Organism: Phytophthora syringae; assembly: GCA_012656105.1. Classification (NCBI taxonomy): domain Eukaryota; phylum Oomycota; class Peronosporomycetes; order Peronosporales; family Peronosporaceae; genus Phytophthora; species Phytophthora syringae. The sequence goes on from JAAKBD010000120.1 coordinate 21,977, forward strand.
ATTGTCGATTCGAAATCGTACCAGCTTTCCGAAGAGGCCACCTTCGTTCTCTCTGGGAACCAAATACCCATAGGAGCCAAATGTGAATGCAGAGCCAAACCCTTTGAGGCTTTTATCTACAATACTCAAGTCCAGTATTTCCGCGATTGGTGTCTTCGTAGAAAATGTCAGAGCCATGACACGAACCACTTTTGAAGCGTACGCAGTTCCGTTGAAAAATGGTACCAAATACAAATATTCGATATCCTCGTCAAGCTCTGCAAGAGTTCCAAACCCGGAATGCGTTGCTGAAGCAACGTATGACGCTTTCAAGGTCACTCGCCAAGCTGTCACTGTATACTTCGGGTCATCTGGCGCTGGCACGAGATAGGTTTCATTCACGAATTTTGCTTTTGAAAGGGCTGTAAACCCACCGTAAAACCCCTTAAAAGATGAATCAAATGTTGCCATATCGATCACAGCCACTTGGTTGGCGTATGGTCCAATTCCATTCGGCGTCTCGTAGTCACTGAACTCTAGGAAACGAGCAGGGCGAGGACGCTTTTTCCCTTTGAGATCGAGTTCGATTCGTGCTACCCGTCCGTGAAATTCACTATTAAAATTCGGTACCAGATAAACATACTTGGACGCTGCACAACATAATAAGTGTTAGAATGGATATCAATGGTAACAGTCTTCGTATCATGCAAAATCCTCACGGAATATCTGGTATTCGTCGGAAGTGACGAGAGAACTGTTACCCATGCCTTCTTTCACAGCAATAGCATAAACCTTGCACGAAAATGTTGGAAGCGTAACGACATCTCCGCTTGCTGCAACACTAAAGTTTTGACCCGATCCGAAAAGGCCACTGGTTGTCATTGTAAGATTCGAAGTAAGAAGGTCAGTCAAGGGGATGATTCGATAGTAAATTTCAGCTGCTAACTTGGCTGTAAGTAGGCGAATGACCACTTGGGTGTTGAATAAACCCCTTTCGGCTCGATCTCTGGAGCGTCGACAACTCCTTGCCACTCGTAGTAACTCCCGGTCGGGAAGTCGAGAAATGCTTCTGGGTGCTCGTATCGATCTGTATGTGAGATGTAGCAGTCGTGCGAGACTGTTTCAAAGTCAAAAGACAAGCACTGCGGATCGGCATCACAGCGCTCTGCACATAATAGCGGAGTCGAAGAACTGAAGATTCCTCCCTGTAGAAATCCTCTCAGTCCCTTCTTGTCGACTGCTCTGAACAAGCTAAGTGAGTCTGTCGTGAGTCTGCGATCGGAAGTCTGTGCACCAATGTTCGACACATTTTCGAGTGGTGGGACATACTCTTTCACGGACACAATTGATACACTGCATCGAGCCAAGTGGTTAACTCTCCTATTGACACTTTAAAAGGTAAGACTTCTTACTTACAAATCGGTCGTCGCTGAGCATGTAGAAACGATCTCCGTAGCAATCGCTGTTCTTACTGCAAAACAGCAGATCCACAATAATGCAAGAATCATGCTTCGGGCCGGATCCTGCTTTGGGCGATCGTCTGCTCTTGCACTTTTATACTTTTTTGAGGTGTCGCTTCACAATCTACTGCTTTGTAGCTCGAATTGGTTTAGTTAAGTGTTTTTTTAAAGATTTATGACTGTAAAGCTATGCGGGTAGAGGGCTCAGTCTCCGAGAGTGCCTTTTCCGGGGAGCTTGGTTCGCTGTTGTTATTGCCGTGATCACTATCAGCTTCAGCTTCGGGCTTCAACACTCGCAAAACGGGTGGACCATTGTTTGTGGTGTGCTTGGTTTCCAACTGTGAGCTGATTTCTTTGATGGAAGCAGCATCGAAGGAAATCGTGGTCTCCGTCTTTTCAGAAGACACCGATGTGTTGGTGCGTTGTAGTTTCATCGGACTCGGGATGCTTGTGGGAGTGGCCCCAGCAAACTTCTTCAACGGAGAAGCGGAGGTCGCCTGCGATGATTCCTTGATAATCTGACCAGGTAGTTTTAGTCCCGATGGTCTTGGTACCCCCTTCTCTTCTACGCGTTGCCCATCTTGTGGTAGCTTGGACACAATTATCTCTTTCAGTTTGCTCGTTTCCGGTTCACTCTTTGAAACGATATCACTTGACGCTTGTGCTGGCTCAGCTTCTGCATTCGTACCAGTTTCAATAGCAGCCGGGTTGTTGGGTACTTCAGCATCGACACCCTCGGGCTTTAGTGGCACACTGCTGGGTACGGCAATCAAGCTCTTTGTTCGGGGAGTTTCTTGCGTCTCTGGGCCTGCAGTTTTTCCACTGAACTTTGACGGCGTAGCACGGTCCATCGCGCTCCTTCGGGGTGTAGCGTTCTTAAGTTCCTGCTGCTTGAGTCGCTTCTCGTCGCGAATACGTTTAAGTTCGTTCTCGCGGTCTGCTTTCGTAAGGGACATCGTAAATTCATAGATAATACTGAAGAATTCTCCAGCTCCTGCCAGAGCTGCTGGCGTGAGCGGTGCGTCAGCCGACGGCGGCGGAGCTCCTTCCTCATCAGAGTTCTTGTCGAACCGCAGCATGACATTCCTCATCAACCGCAATGTTTCGTCCAGCTCATTTTTCAGGGTCGTGACCTCCTTGGTGGCGTCATCCACAAATACAGTCATCGATTCCACAAACTGGTCACTTTCTTCTTTCTTCTCGATCCTGTTTTTCAGACGCTGAGCAGCCAACTCAACGTTGATGTTCTCGGTGACATCGTTGATCCGGTTCATATCTCCTTGAAGCTCAGGGATTGGGATACTCTGAACGTCGTACAGTGACGCCAAGGAATCTCCAAGTCGAACCACATTTCCCTTCTTCATTCGTACCATGCGTGCTATGTAATGCAGAAGAGTTACGGATCTCTCAGCAGACTTGAGTTGCACCAGCTTGGTAAGGTCACTCAGTCTGAACCCCTTTGCTCCTCCTCGGGCAGTGCCGTCGTTCATTTTGTTCCCAACCTGAAGAATCACCAACAAGATGGTTTTGAACTCGGAGCTCTGTGCGATCTCGCTACTCGCCACTCGAATCTTGTTGATTTTTGTTTGGAGGTCGCGCACCAGTAAAGGGAACTGGTGCTTCGTTTCCAATGCTGACAGACGTTGTTTTAGTCGTGGCACCGTAATAAGCTCTTTCAAGACCAGCTCTGCTCCATTCAGCGTCGTTGGGTCACCCTTAAATCCGGTGATCGCAACAATCTCTTCCTCGGTTGGCAAGATCTTGATCAAACCTTGGACACGATCGAGGGTAAGCACTTCTGAGTCCATCTTCATGATCGCTACGCGCAACACTGCATTGCTCATTCGAAATTGCTTCACGATGATAGAAACATTGTTCGACCGTCCTCGATCAATCAAAAAGACAACCCGAGGCGAGACCACTGGGGACGGAGGGCCGGCTGGCGAATCCATGATGCCTCCACGTCGAGTTCCGGTGGTTGGGCCGTTAGCAGCAGGTGGTGGAAACTCGGTCTCCAATACTTCCAGTTCTTTATCCGTAAGTGTGAGGAGGTCTTGGTTGCTCTGGTTACTGTGCTCTTTTTCCAGTTCTTCCCAAACGGTGCCTTGAATCGCGTCAGCCTTCAGTTGCTGCCAGTAAAATGCACGAGTCTTTGTCTTGATAACAGGTTTGATCGCAATGGACAAGTGAGCTCTCCTTGCTGCTGTAGTGTTTGGTGCAGGTGCGGCTGGTTTGTTAACAGGGGCAGAGCTAGGCAAGATAGCGTCAGGGGTATCAAGCAGATCAGCTTGTAAACCTGCCATCCGCATCTTTGCCTTGACGCTCTCGGATGGTGCCCCCATTTCCAGTAACTTGAAGAATTTCGCGTATGCTGGATCATCTTTAACTTTAGCTTGCACCTGGGGAATCTGAGCGTCTCCACTAGGGACATCCGCGTCTGGTGTATCAAGCAATTCGGGTTTGAGCCCTGCCATTTGCATTTTTACTTTCACCGACTCGGCAGGTGCCCCCATGGAAAGCAGTTTGAAGAACTTGGCATATGCTGGGTCATCTTTTACCTTCACAGTAGCTTTGGCGGCTGTAGCTGGATCAGTGGCGATACGAACCATTGCATCCGGCGTGTCAAGAAGATCAGGCTGCAAACCGGCCATACGCATTTTGGCCTTCACTGATTCTGCCGGGGCTCCCATCGAAAGTAGCTTGAAGAACTTGGCATATGCTGGATCATCTTTAGCTTTGGTTCCTGCTTGTGCGCTGACTGGGTCGTCATTTGCACTTGACGCAGGTTTTAGAACCGCATCAGGAGTGTCCAAAAGTTCAGGCTGTAGTCCTGCCATGCGCATCTTGGCTTTGACAGATTCTGCTGGGGCTCCCATCGACAGCAGTTTGAAAAACTTGGCGTATTGTGGGTCGTCTTTTACCTTAACTTGAGGATCTGGTTGTGCGATCTCCGCTACTGCAGGAGTTGAATCGGACGGTGGAGAGCTTGTCGGCATGTCAGCATCAGGAGTGTCCAAAAGATCACTATTGAGACCGGCCTGGAGCATTTTCGCCTTCACTGCAGGGGCAGGCGCCCCCATTGACAACAGTTTGAAGAATTTCGCGTAGTTAGGGTCATCTTTGACTTTCGTTTTCGTCGAAGGTGTCGTACTTGCTGATGATGATTCAGGGCTGGAACTGTCAAGCAAAGCTAGGTCCAATCCAGCTTGGGTCATCTTGGCTTTTACTGCGCCGAGAGGTGCTCCCATTGAGAGCAACTTCTTGAATTTCGAGATGTCTGGACCGCATGACGTCTCTGATTGCAGTGGGGGTGCCTGTGTGGGTTGCACCCGTAAATTGATATCCAATCCTTTCCTACGCATTGTTTCTTTGACAGCTTCGAGCGGCGCACCCATGGACACAAATGCACGTAACTTGGCGACATCAGAGTCGGCACAAACTGTGCCTTTAAATGCTGGTTTTCCGACTGAAGGACCAGGCTTCGGCGACGCCTTTGGAGAAAACCCCTGCTGTTCATCAAGCAGATCTGGGTTTACTCCCGCTTGCTGCATTTTAGCACGTACAGCTTCTCGTGGTGCTCCCATCGATAGGAGCTTCCGGAACTTTGAAATATCTGCCCCAGTGGCTGGAGGTTTCACGGTGGAGGAATCCTTGGTCTCATCTTGCTCAAGCACCAACGATTTAACTATCTCACGCGTCGCAATGGATGGAGTAATGTCGATCTGTAATAAGGTCGGGGTGCTGTTGTTGGTTGCATGCTTGTCAAACTCTGAGGTGGCGGAGGTACAACTGCTGGCATTTCCTTCTTAGGCGGCGACGGGAATGACGGGAATACAGGTCGTTTTGCATCCTTCCGAACACTTGCGGTGGCAATCGGTGTGCACGCTGGTGTCGCCCCGAGTCCAGGGCCTCTTCTGGAGCTTTGGAAAACTGGCAATGACAGCTTGGCACCCCTCGTTGAATCAGTTGAACGACCCCATGGACTTGCAGCTCCATCAGCTCCGATAAAACTAGTGAACGAAGGCTTCGAGATGGAGCTCATGGCAGGTGTTGCGGACGTTAGCGATGCTAGCGAGAAATCTCCGAACCCTGAAAAGAGTGGTGGCCTTCCCGACGTAGGAGGCTTTGTTACTGAAATGGACTGATCACCCAAGCTTGGAAACAATGCCAAACTTACGCGCGTAAATAAATCTGGTTCTTGGCCAGGCTGCGCTTCTTGAACATCACGTTCTTTTGCTGTTTCTTGAGATTCTGTTTGCTCTGCACTTTGAGATACTGATGATGTTTCTTGAGATTCTGTTTGCTCTAGACTTTGAGATAAGCTCTTTTCCAGTCGAGCAATCGCTTGACTAGCACCAGTCTGGTCAGACAACGTCAAAGATAGTTTTTCCAAGAGCTCCGTTAGTTTTTCACTGGTCTCCTGGTTCATGCTCTTGGTGTGCAGTTGAAGATCACTGAAAATTTTATCAAGCGAAGGGATAGAACTGGTTTTACCCTCGGAGTCGCCATCGCTGGCCTCCTTTTCCACTCCCAAAGGTATCGTGGATTCCTCAGCCTCTTTCTCTAACATTTTGGTGCGGGTACCAGTGTCACTTTCTTCGAAAGGTTTTCCGATTTGATCAACCTCGTCATTTTCGCGTTGGTTACCTGTCTGCACGCCAATCTGACCAGAACTGCTTGTGGTGGTGCTTAATGCATCGCCAAGAGCAAGTCGAAAGGCGCCAAGATTGTCTTCGTTCGTTGCTTCGTTACAGAACTCGAGAAATACTTTGACTTGGTCTATCATCGAAGCCGTGACGGAAGAATCGGCCTCGGTGAGATCATCTCGGCATCTGAAAGGCTCCAGTAGGGTGAGTAACCCATTTGCCTTCAGATCATCACAGATAGAAACACGTTGTTTGCGATCCCGAGTGGTTTCCAGCAAGGTATTCACGAATTTAACCACAGCCAGCTGGAGTACGATGTCAGACTGATTCTGCTCAACCTTGGCAACCAGAGATTGGAGCGTTCGTTCCTCGGGGCTATCGGAGGAAAACGCCCCCATTATGGTGTCTTGAGCCATAGTGCTTTCACGACACAGTATACTCAGCAACTTTAATGAGCGTGCCTTAGTCACGTTCGATGGTGATAAATCAAAGATCGAATAAAGTTGGGTACAGCAGTCGGAAGAACCCAGTATAGCCGACAATCCACAACTGTTGTTGGCGAGTATAAAGAGCGTGTTGAGTATTTCGTTGCAGATCTCCAAGGAAGCCCCACCCGGGGCTTGAAATGGGGCCAATAGCTCATTAATTCCACGTTCCGACACGAATTTCTCCACCCATGCACTGTTTACCATAAGAATACCAGTTAGTTTCGTCAGTTGTTCGAAAACCTGTTAGTTATTATCGTACATGGGTCGTAGCATGATGTTGATCCGTATGGCGAGAAAGAGATCGTGGATGCATTTTGTATCACTGCGGAACCGTTGTACTAGATCCACACACTCACGTGGATCTAGCCATTCTTCTGCAAAACTATTAGGGGAAGTTTGCTCCTGTTATAAGCATACACAACGACCAGTTATTTCACCTTAGAAGTAGCTCACACAATACCCGTACTTACAGAAAAGTGTACGCCCACTTGGTTTCAATCGACTCGGTCGCATTCAGCTCTTCACGAAGCTCCTGGTCAGGGCAAAGGGAGAGCAAAAGCTCGTCAAAGCCAAGTTGGACTTGCTGCTCTGCTGGTGCTGGTGGGATCTACAATCATAACAATGTCGGAGAAATCGTTATTCGTCTAGTTTGAAGTCGTCACCCGAGTCGCAACACGCGTACCTCCGGGCACTTGTCGAAGAAACGCAAATGCGCTCCTTCACTGGAGTGCAGGTTTCCCATTCTCGAACCACCCTCCAGTGCTTAGCGTCACTGCCACGCAGTCTGTAGCTTATGCGAGAAAATAACGACTGGCAAATAAGCCGTGCATAAGCTCTTGTCAACAAAGCTTTCTCCACCCCACCAGATATTTTTGCACATCGAAACCACCAGGGCAGCCGGCATTCCTCCGTTTCACCACGGGATGAGAATCACCTTGAAGATCGATGTCAAGATTAGATTTGAGCAGCGGGTTAAGTCGACGCACTGGCCACAATGTCAGTGGTCAACGGAATATGAAGAGTCACTTTCTTGGAAGATCATCGGAGCTTCCTTTGAGCGTTGTCAATGGGCCCTTCACCCAGTTTGCTCGGATATCTGTGTTCGTGGTGGTGCGTCTCCAAATACGCACAAGTGGAAGCTCAAGTGGTTTTGCCCGCACATCTCTTCACATCTCACGACAACAGCACACTCGCGTCAAACCGAACTTGCAACACCTCCATCGAGTTTTACGATGAAGCGGCACTTGGATGCAGTCACTGCATTATAGCGCACGGAGCTTCTACGATCTCGAGTTCATCGTTGGTTGGTCCAGTGATCACATTCCCACGGCCATTTGCTGATTCTAAAGAGCGCGTATTGTCTCTTTTTCAGGTCCCAGATAGCAGCAGGTCGCGCATCCCCGGGCTGGCAACAGCCTGCACTTGCAGTAAGTAGTTCAGCACCACACGGTGAATGGTATACTCACGCACTCGCTGTTTGTAGTCACGACACTATTTGGAAGTCACGGAACGAATCCACCTGTGAACTGATCTGGCCAGTACCTTGCAGCCCCGAAGTTTGCACGGTGTGTCCATCAGATCAAGTTCCTTCCCGAGATTCCTCGCGCTGTATTCCATGCGGAAATTCTACCCTCGGCATCCAGGAGTCAATTCGCGAGTGCAAATGTGGTGACAATTCCATCCTCCAAGAGAAAAGCGAGGTACATTCAGCTGCGTCTGCCTTCTCATTCACCAGAGACTGACTAACTTGTTGTAGAATGGTAGATTTCTCGGCGCAAAGAGTGCGTAGCTTGTGCGGATGGTGCAGTTGCTGATGAGACAACCAACACCTGCACAGCATGCCCCGATTCGTCAATGGTTATCGCTGGCGACAATCGTATCTGCACTTGTCCGAGCGAGTACCAGGAGGTTTCAAGCTCCCTCTTGGGTGTGCAAAAGTGCGTTCTCAAAACGCACATCAACTTAATCAACTCCAAAGTCGACTTCAGCACCGCCAAGGAAATGACCTACTCGTCAGTTTTGAAGGCAGAAACTGGCAGTTCAGATTCCGTGATCTCGCTCGCTAGTGCTGTACTTGACGACATTTTTCTGGCAGCCACGACCGGATGTTACTTTTACCAAACTGAGAGAGATACCAGTTCGTGTCAAGCGCTGGGAAACTTGTGCACTCTGCAGCATTTCCATCCAACTGCGCCTTCATGCGCTGTATTTGACTTGATCCAGCGCAGTGGTCGCTCGACCACGGTAAACAACATCAATGGATGGTTCACGACATTACCATTTCTCAGCTACCGGTCCGTGGCATCTGGCGTGCTTCACACGCCGGTCGCCATGAAGGTACGCCGTCGTCTCTTCATCTGCCCCAAATTGTGTACGACTGATGTTTGTGATAAATGGTCGTTAGTAGATGTCTTCCGATGCGGCGTCGAACGAGGGGGCACCGATTTCCTTGAGTTTGTACTCGCCAGCTATCACGTTAATGGCACACTTATTGGATTTCGCTCCATGGCTCATGAGCTGGCATACTGTCATCCGGAAACCAGCATTAATGGGGCTGGTTCACCGTCTTGGATGCGATTTGGTGTCAGTGCTCTCTCCGAATATCGCTGCGACCTCGGCTCACTTTTGTCTTCAGAGACGATGCTCCACGAGCTGTTTCTGGTCGATCAGTCAAAGAGCAGCGGGGAATATATTCCTGTTCCCGTGAAGAATTTAAATTATCGTGACAGCACTGGAAGCCTTGTCAACCAAGACAGCGACACCGCAAACGATTTCCTTAGCCATCGTTTCATTTTGTACGATGCTCAGACCGGTGTTCCTACTGGAGAAACATTGCCCAAGGTCATTCGATACGCCAAAAGTATCGCACTAACAATCAAGACCCAAGCTTCTGACCCGCACTTCATATACGTGCCATTGCTGACGATAGCATACATCGACACGCAGAGTCCCAGCTCTGTATCTGTATCGTTTCGTGTCACGTATACCTCTCACACGGATGAGTTTTGGTCGGTCGCGAAAACGTTATTCACCGTGGCATGCATCTTTGCTGGCTGCCGAGTTTTGCTTCAGACGTTCAACTGGTACAGACGGAGCATCCGGAACGAAATCTTGGAGAATGCAATGCGGCAGGTGCTCTCGACCATGACGAGCTACGCAACTTCCAGCTTTGCTCCAGTTTCATTTGGAGTGATGTTTGTGATGTGCAGCTACTTTTTCATGGTGTTCAGGTTGCAGTCGAGCACCATTCTTATGCTTCCGGAAGTGAATTTTGACGCGCTGGAAACCGGTGTAGATGACTACTACCCGTTCCGAATACTGTTGCCGCTTTCGTTCTTTTGCCAGCTGGTGTCAGTCTTCCATCAAGTGTATCGTCAAGCTCAACTGCAACTCTTCTTCATCGACTGGGAGAAGCCTCGGTCCACCATCATGAATATTGATTCAGGCAAGCCGAGCCATGCGCCAGTTAGTGTGTGGCGCATGATCTTGGTTGTCAATGAGTGGAACAAGTTGCAAACTGTTCGGAAGACCTCGTTGCGCTTCACAATTGTGGCCACCCTCTTTCTGCTGTACGGATGCAATTTGAGATTGTTAGCACTTCCTGTGCCACGAGCGCAAATGAAGTTTGTCACCCTCTCGACGACAGCAGCATCCACCGATGCAGTTGACCAACAATTGAATCCGTACTTGCGCTTCGCGAATGTCTCGATTTGGTGGCTTGTCATCTGTGTCGGTCAAAGACTCTGGAAGTGGGCTATCTACGAGCGGTATATTGACGAGCCGCGAGAGACGCTGTTCATTGATCTCTGCACGGTGGCAAAAGTTAGTTGCTTCTTTTTGAGCGAAACGTATCATGGGTTTTACCTGCACTGCCGCTCACCCCACCCATTTGCAGATGGGAGCATGATGGAACTTGTTGATCAGCTTAAGCAAGAAGCCGCAGGACTCACAACTGGGCGCCATCTTGATTCCACAATTCCGAATTGCCAAGCGTTCGAGGTATTTTTCACTCAGAAATGGAAACGAAAATTCCGCACCTTGTACTTGTCTGTCAGAGGCGAGAGTACTACCGATAAGCGTGGAGGGGTGGTGAAGGGCTGATCCAGCGATCGTTTTCACCGAAAGTCCCTTCATCTCTTCCGCTGAAAAGCACGGACTTGAAGCGCCAGAGCGGAACGAAGACAACAGAGGCCATGGTCCAGAATGCGGAGCAGCTGCGAGACTTTCTTCAGGCATTTGTTGAAAATCAAAATGACCGGTTTCGTTGGAGGATCTACCGCGCGCACACTTGTCTAACTCGTTTCCTCGATATCCCACCGGACATGTCCTTCAGCAAGCAGTCGTTCTTTTTGCCAGGTACGCTCTTCTTGTCACCGTTGACCGTCTTGTGTTAAACTGATCTTTGAATCTGATTTTGCTGGCAGACACCAAATCCAAGTTTGCCCAGGAATCCCTTCTCCTGGGAATTGAAAATGATCTCATGTTGCTGGACTTGTTGGTACGGGCACCATCCTTTCGTCTCTTGATTTGGAATGATTTGGTCCTCACAATGTTTCATCTCGTCATTCAGTGTTTCTGCTTGTTTGACCTCTGGAATGGCAACCATGCAGTATCCGCTCTTGTGACGTATGGACTCCACATAATGCTGCTATCCGCTCGTGCGCACGTTAGCAGGCGCAATATTGCAAGAAGCACATTAGTAGATTCACGCTTCCTAATCTAACAAATATCGATCAAACTGGGTCAAGTGAACTTGTCATCTTCGCAATGACTCAATTTAAGCACAGTACTGGCCTTGGCTGCGTCACAACACAAAATTCTGGCAAACATAAGTAAATTTCATTCACGGTCAAGGCAACGCTGTGTACAGCGACAATTAGTCTGCAAACTGCATCCGTCGAGCCCAGTCTAGCTCGCTGCTATCTTCCGAAATCACAGTAGACCAGCGCAAGGTGGAAAAGGTCGACGGCGTCTTTACATTCGCGTGGGAAGCATCAAAATCTTCCTTGCACGACTCCACAATCTGTTCGTTCACAGCAGCGTCTTGTTCTCCATCCTCCTCTGACTCACACAAGCTCGGAACGCACACAGTGATGAGGTACGTGCACAGCGCAGGCTCATCCACTTTCTCCACTGACACAGTTTTCGGGCGGGACTTGCAGCACATGTAGACCACTTTGGTGCTGCGCGATTCGCCGTTCTCGTCGCAATGCTGTCCGCCTGTAAAGTAGTGCACGACGTCTGTGCCCACATTGTCTTTCTCCTGTCCGTCGGGCACGTACACGCCCATGCTCCAGTCATGAGGACGAGATCCGTCGGGCTCTTGGTGGAACTGGCGAACCTCCTGCTTGTAGCAGACTTCGTAGGTCCACCAGCCAGCAGCAGCAAAGAGACACTGTCCATCAAGCTCTCTCCTCACTATCTCCGCCTTGCGTTCCACCTCCGCCGTGGACGCGAGCAGTTTGTCCTTGGCTCTCTTGGCCGAGATGGTCTCCACCACTCGCGTGTTAATGCACTGCTGCAAGTCGTCGTGGTAGAATGCCCATCTGCATCAAAACAGTCAGCTAAACAGGTGCTAAAACCCATCGCAAAGCCTGCAAATACCCGATGTGTCGCTTGCAGCTACTGCAGCGAATGTCGCGCCAGCTGAAGTCATCGAAGACCGTCGCCTTCTTGGAGAAGACGTCGCCCTCCAGCCCCAGCACCTTCTTGAAGCCCGCCAGCTCAAATTCTGCCTATAAAATTGAGGAAAATCATCCAAATTTATAGTTAAGTATCGTAGCATTTGTTTAGGTGCTGGTTGGACCATTCCGTACCCGACTGGGGTTCACGAAGGTGAAGAGCTCGGCGTCGTCTCCCAGCACCGCCTCGTGGCGGCTTCCCACGGATTTAGACGTGTCGTGGAGCTCGATAAAGTCCCTATAGCAAGTGCAAAATGGGTCAAAAAGAGGCACTAAAAGAGAGCACAAATAAGACGACAGAGTGCACACTTCTTGTAGGCGACGGGGGCGCCGCACGAGCGGCAACGCACGACGACGCCGTCACTCTCCAGCTCGTGCGCCGTCTCGTGGCCGTGCGGAACTAGCTCCAGCGTCTGCGCCGCAATTGCTTCGGCCGCAGCAGAGGCCACGCAGCCCAGCGCCAGCACCACCAGCAGCAGCGTACGTGGCATCCGAATCAAAATGAAAAAATGGGTTCTCCGAAATGGGTCCGAGGCGCATCCATAAAAGAGTCCTTCAAAATGGGTCGTCTAAAATGGGTTGAAAGCTCAATTATGACCCATTGTCGTTCGGCACTTCAACATGATCAGGAAACGTTGGTGTGCGTTGGTACCTGTCGCGGTGACCATTGAATGACGTGCAAATTCAAGGAGTTAACAGTAACTTGTGCCGCCTTCATCCTCTGTGAACATTGCTTAACTGCTACATTTTGAAAGGTCCAATTAATAAACTTCGGGTACTTCTTGCAAGCTTTGATTGGTATCAGACATCTTCTCCTACACGCAGGCAGTCACGGAAGTGCTGGGACATCACGAGTCAGTTGTGAGCCATGTCCACCTCCACTAGTCGTCAGCGCGCTTGCTCTTGGCTTTCTCCTTCTTCTGCTGGGCCTCCTGCCACTTGTAGAATCGGCTGATGCGGTCCATCTCGCCACCCTTCCAGTCTCGCCAGACTAGAGCAATGCCAACAGACAGTAAAAGACCAATCGAAATGTCCTTCACGGGGAGAGCATCGCCGACAAAGACGTTCTTCAATACTGGAGTTCACAAACGGTCTTGTTGACTTTGTGCAAAATGGGTACGATACCCAAAATCGTCAAAAAGAAAAAATGGATACATTACCCATAAATATCCCATTCATTTTTTGCGCAAATCGTCGAGTATGGCGCGGGGGTCCCAGGGCGGCGCGCAGTCGAGCTCTACGCGCGACATGAAGATGTTCTTGCGCAACCGCATGTGGCGCGACCACTGGTACGTGTTGCTGTCCGTGGGGGTCATCGTCGTGGCGCTCTTCGGCTCGGCGTTCCTGCAGTTCTCCACGTCGCAGGAGCACGTCTACCGCCTCGAGGTGACGGATGGAGCCATGATGGAGCACGTCTTCCGCTCGGGGAGCCCTGGGTGGTACTGTGCTCTCGACCGGACGACGTGCTGCCCGAGGTCTTCGACAAGGTGTCGCCGCAACTGGCGGGCAGGAGCTTCGTGGGCGTCTTGGACTGCACGCAGAAGCTGCCGACAGTGGGCAAATCCGTGCTCAAGCGCTACGGCATCCGCTCCAGCGTCTCGCCCACGGTCTTCACGGTGGCCAATGGAGAGAAGCCCAAGCAGGTTTTTCTCAACTATTTGCAGTCGACCAGGGCTCTGGCGAAACATGTCAAGGCGAGGACGAAGAAGGCCATGCAACAGGTGCAGAACTCGGCGCAGTTAGAGGCGCGCTGTCTGTCCCGGTCCAACTGTGTGCTCCTCCTGCGCGGACAGAAGTTCCAGCCGTACGAGAAGCAGTGGATTGACACGCTCATGCACAAGCATCGCACACTGAGTTTCGCGTGGATGGACGCGACGAGTCTCAAGCTCTCGCTCGACAACATGCTCCCGGATGTGCAGCGTGGGGAGCACCGCATGGTGCTCTTCCGTCGCCAGCGCGACCCTGAGACGCACAAAAGGTGCTTGCAGCCAAGGCGTTTCGTGGCGAGGTGTTTGATGGGGTGGCTGTAGGGATGTTCCTGGACGACTACGTTAAGGCGGACTCACTCACGCCACTTGCAAAAGCTCCTAAGGTACAGAAGAAGAAGCGTCAGGTGTCGCAGTCAGATTCGTCTGGAGATGGCCAGCACAAGCGCCCTACGCGCCGACAGAAGAAGGAGGAGAAGGGCGATGACTATTACTTTCCGCAACAAGTGGGGGACGACGATGCGAGCTCGAGCGTAGACGACCTTGAAGAGGATGGTGATGTGCTAGACCTCGATGAGGACAACGAGGAGGAATAGAAGCTCTCCAAGGGTGTTTTCCAAACGGCGAAAACATAAGAGATGTGATTCGGGTTACTACATGGTAGTACTACGTAGTAGTAACTTACTACAGTAACTGGAATACTCGGTTGAGAAGTTCTGTCTGTCCTTTCACTCTCTGAATCATACGACGCACTGCTTCTTACGGGTGCTGCCTTCCAATTGAGCAACTTTCCTCTTCCCGCGTGATGCCGGGGCGGGAGGAACTTGATCTGCACTACGCAGCTTCTGCGTATCGATGGTACTGACAGGCAGCGCCACCTTTTGCAAGGCGGTTCGGTACGTCGTTTCCACTGGGCAGAGCGAGTTCGGCGCTTGCCCAGGAAACGAGTGGGCGGTGTCTCCAGGACCGCCACGAGGCGTTGACGACGGGAATGTGCGCCGAGGCCAGACATTTCCGAGGCCGATCGCTCCAGCAAGGACCGGATGGCCGAGCTGCCCGCGGAGTACCGACGTTTGCGGCCCTCGGCGCCTTGCGTCACTTGCTGCAGCGACGACAGCCAGTCCGGCGACGTGTACTCTTTCAGGCTGACGTAGCCGTCTTGAGTTTGCGGCGGTTTCCCCAGGAATTCAATGAACGCTCGGCAGTTCCGGGCGGTGGGGTGGTTCTCGATCCACTGCAGCAGCTTCTCAAACCTGGCGCGGCGCTCTCCCAGCACCGTCTTGGACGACGACACACGCCAGAGTAAGCCCGCCCAGGCTGGAGAGATGTACTCCTTGACGGGGAACGGGGCAGGCCCCTTGTGTCGCCCTCCGTAGCGGAGACGACCTTCCGAATCTGCTCGTACAGCTGCAGGAAGTCGTTGTAGCGTCTCAGGACCGAGTATTGCTCGAGGTCGGAGGCGTCGCTGGCTCGGTCGCTTTCACTGCTGCTATCGTCGCTCTCGTTCTCGTCGTAGCGCGTCGAGAGCAGCTCCTGCTCGTACACGGCCACATCCACTCGGTAGTACCAGACGCCAGTGGCTGGGTTGCTCGAGAAGCTGTCGATGGCGAGGCCACGTCGGGCCCGCCGCGTGGGCTCCACCGTCTGTTGCGGTGTGTGGCTTCGGCTGGAGGCTCTCACTCTTCTCATGCACTTGCGATGTGTAGCGGAACTTTGAAAGTGAGCAGTGCAGTCAAGAGACGGTCGAATTCGACGAGGATTGCCATCCCAACGGGTGGAGCTTCAAGCCAAGAGAAAAAGGTTAGCTGCACCAGGTGTCGGAAGTAAAACCAGGCTCCGACGAGAACTGTCACCTTCAGCTGTTGAGCTCACTAGATTTCTATACCGCGAAAGAAATCTGGCGATGCTGTCGACCTCTATGAATTGGACGTCAACGCGCACTTCAACATGCTCAACCAATGGGACAAGGGCAAAAATGTAGCCATCTAGACCAACATGGTCGCTATACATAGCTAGCTGGCCCCGTCGTCGATGGCAGTTGCAGAATGGCGAACGAGTCCCAGCACGCCGTCACGGCGCTGCTGTCGCAATGGGCGGCATGCGGACGCCTCTCGTACAAGTTCCACGTGGCGCCCACAGCCAGCGGGCGAGATGCTTTGCCTCGCATGATGGCCACCTTCAGCAAGCCCACGCCGCAAACTCCAGCGCCTGAGGCAGTAGCGCGACTCTGTTTTCATTTGAGCGCAGACCACCAGAGCGTGCGAGGTTTCACTGTGGAGCAAGACCCGCACTTCCACGACCTCGAGACTGTCAAGTTCGACGAGGCGGTGCTGGATCGCGTAGTACGTCGCAAGCTTCAGCTGCAGTCCGCGCGGCTAGTTGACCTCAGCGACGAGTTCGCGTCCACGCGGGTGCCCGCAGTCATGCGCACCCGAGAGGAAGAACAGCGTGAACATGAACGAGAAGCCACAGAAGAGTACCTTCTCGAGCAGATGCAGCACAGCGACTCGTACAATGACGGAAAACTGCCGCTCGAGCTCTTCCGCGAGACAGTTGACGCGCTGGAGCTGAACTCGCGTGTGATGCCCCGTGAAGTGTTGCTGGCGCTTGTGGCTGCAGACCGAGACGACATGGTGGCGTATAGTGATTTCGTATCCGTTGCGGCAGACATGATTGATGTCATGAGCGGAGCTGGTCTTGGGGACAACGACGACGAGGATGAAGCTCTGGATGCATTTGAAGTGGTGTCCGCACGCCAGACTCACTACACTGTCGAAAAACTAACTGCACTCTTGGAGGCACACGCAGAACGCGTTGCCGAAGCAGCGACTGCCGTTGCTGCCCGCCGGGCTGCGGCTGAGCTAGAAGCGCAACAGGAGGTGTCAACTGCTATCCCAGAAGAAACGAACGAAAACGATGAAGAGGAGGGGGAAGAGATTACCCAAGAGATGGCAATCTCCGACGAAGCTTCAAATGGAGACGATGTCGCTGTAAGTGCTCGCCGCTCTTCAGCTGGTCACCGAGATTCGTCAGCTCAGCAGCATCCTCGGATGACCCGTTATCAACTGCGAGGGATTCTCGAGACACCGCAGCTATTGCTCAGCGAAGCGGAGATGAACCTCACAATAGCTCTTGCTGAGACGAAAGCCAACGCTAACGGTGTGGAGGAGGTGCTATGCGAGAAGCTCGGGCCTTTGTTGCGCCGCGTGCGCCGCATGATCTTTCGCTTTCAGCGCAAGGGGTTCGTCGACCGTGGCGAGAAGTACTTCCTGCTGCAGTTCCAGACTTACGAGAAATGCAACCTGCTGGGTGCCTCGAAACACCTGAAGCAAATGTTAACGCAAAAGAAGTGAAAACTGCGGTGAAGGGGATGCAGAAGCTGCTCTTATCGCCGTATCAACTCATGCAACTTGCTGCGATCAGCGAAGTGCGCACCGATGCGCCTGAGCACGAAGTTTACTATCGTGAGATAATACCACGGATGGCACAGTGTCTGCGAGAGCTGATGAACGTGAATGTTCTGGCGGAAAAGTCTGCCCTGCTTCATGAAATGGGCGTCTGGGACTTCGCAACGGAGGGGCTGCCGAGCGAAGAGGCCGTTCGGCAAGCAAGCTACGAGTGCTTTGCGAGCTTTGACCCCACGCAGCAAGGTGTCATCTCCACAAGTGACTTCCTTGATGGTCTAAAAGAACTTGCCAAGACGCGCGGCTTCCCAGTTGGAAATACGTCGGAAATGAAGCAACTGAGCGCCCTAGCCGACCCGAAAGGCAGTGGTCGTGTGAACTATGGATTCTTCCAGCACCTCATGTATCCACTACTGCTGTATCTCCTACAGGAGAGTGAGCTTGTCGATGCCACACGAAAGCGCCATGTCGAGGCGGAGAACGAAACAACATAGCAACAGCACCTGCCCAAGTAGTTAAAACTACCGCAGCGCAATGGCTAAGCGAAGGAATATACCAACAAAATGGTTCGCTCTATTCATGCGAATCACTAACTACTCGACTATCGTACCTAAATACTCGACTAACTTTCCCATTGACCCACGACTACGGCATAGAATACCGAGCCTCCATATCGTTGGTCGACCCCGAGATGCTGGTCACCCCACGCATGGACTCGAATTGCTGGCGGTGGAAACTGCTTAGACTGTTGATCGTTTCTGAGCTCGATCGCTCGAGCTGCAATCGGCCAGCGGTGGAAGATCGACGTCTGCGGCTTTCAACGCCCTTCGCCGTCTGCTGCAGCGACGACAACCAGTCGGACGGTGCATACTCCTTGAGGCTGACGTAGCCGTCACGCGATTGCGGTGGCTTGCCGATGAATTTGACAAATGCCGGGGAGTCCCGAGCAGTAGGGTGGCTTTCGATCCACTGCAGCAGAGCCGCAAACTTGGTGCTTCGGTCTGTCAGTACATTCGTGGACGAGGACTCTCGTCGCAGCATTCCTTTCAAGACCGGCGAGATGACTTCCTTCCTGGAAACGGAGGCAGCGTGTTTGTGTCGCTGCCGAGCTCAGCGCAAATCTGTTCGTACAAGTGCAGGAAGTCGCTGTAGCGTCTTCGGATGGAGTAGTGCTCAATGTCCGTAGTCACGAGGGAGTCACCGCTGGACCTGTCAGCTTCGTCGTCGCTTGAGTCTTCGTCGATGAAGGTCGACACCAACACTTGGTCGTACACGGACACGTTGACTCGGTAGTACCACACGCTGGAGGTTGGCGTCTGCGAGAAGCTGTCGATTGCGAGTTCGCGTCGAGACCCTCGCGTAGCCTTGGCAAACTGAGGCTCTGAGTAGCTGCTGCTGCGCATGATGAGTGAAAGCAGAGGAGTGCACTGGACAGAGGGTTTCGAATAATGTCAACCATGAAGGCGCTCACCACCTTATAGCCCATGGCTCGAGCGTCGTCACAATTCAAAAACAATCAACTACTAGGTCGTGTAACGAGGCGCTAACAATCAAGTAGCGAGCGTCTGTTATCAGGTGAGATCTGGGTGGATCGGAGTGGTTGATATGAATTGGAAGGACGAGCAATTTCGTCCGTGTGGCGCGACGCGAATGCCTGCCCGGCACTTTCGAAGCATCGGGTCATCACCAAAATTGTCATCTCGAACTGAAGTTGGGCGTTAGTTCGACTGCTGCTTTCCAGTGCAAATCCCGCACGTGCCGGGTGCCCCCACACCTGTATGTTATCCGCTTGAATGCGTTCGCTCCGGCATTGATTGTCTAAGTACATGTGCAATGAATACACCAGGTGGCGCACGAAAGCGTGTGTAGCCATTTTTCAGGGAATCGTTTCGCTGCATTGACGATCGTACATAGCCGTGCGTAGCTTCAACGTGGCCAACCAATCCGGTCACTCGAAATCCAACCGATATGATCCCTTGTTGGGATCGGCGTGTTCATTTATTAACCAGTGGTTGGCTCTGACCTGTGACACCGTACGCATAGTATCGTATTCGTGCCTCTCTACGCTATACGTGCCTCCAAGTGCGAATACTGCGGCTCCACATCCCACCTTGCAAAGGGTAGCAACACATGTTCGCTGCTAACGAGCCGAAACCAAACATGACGCTTATAGCTGAGGAATACAAGCGTGGGCCTGCTCACCCAGTCTGTACCTCGCGACACCCGTGACCGCTGCGACTCGTATACTAATCCTCTCACGAGTGGGTACCAGCGAGCTGAAAATCAAGGTAAACGAAGTGACTCCCAGCGCTAACGAAAGCGCTGGTAGCGCTTTCGTAGCGGTGCAGTTGCGGAGCTCGCTACGCCGGAACTTCCCGCGTCGCAACATCCTATGTCAATCGTTTCCGAGATGAACTCCCGTCGTTGAGCTCCAAACACGCTGCAGGTTTCAACAGGCAAAGAGCATGGCAGCACGCTTGGAAGTCAACCGGCAGCATCTTAGTTGCTGTACGCTCCACAAACACACACCGCATCAGATCGGACGTTGCATTATTGTAGCATGTCGGAAGCTTACTCTAAACCTTTCGCAGCAGTTCTTTTGACGCGTACACGCGATCTTGTCACCTGCATGGCTGCTCCGCGCGTGCAGCTCTCGACGCGCATACCCCGGCACTCCAAGGCCCTCGTCGTGGCTAGCGCAGCATTGAGTTTTTGGACAGATCCGCTGCCTCCGCCGCACATTTAGCTGTGAGGGTCATCTATCAGACGGTGTGATTCCCCTGCGACGGTCGGTCCGCCCCGATTGCTCGCCGCCAAGCACGACGAGGGACCGTCTGGGCAGCCTTCCCCTTCGTCACACCCACCGTGGACACCCCGCGGCGGGGCCCGCCGGGGGTATTGAATACCGGTGTACGGACTCCGTCCGCCCTCTGCACGGTCTCTGCTCGAAGCAGGTCGCCGTTGGCCACACGCTTTGCAGCTGCGCTAAGCACGCGCACGTATCTATGCTGCGGAGACCGCGAGAACGACTGGCGGACCTTCGTCGAGCGGCCAAGACTTTGCCGGCCGCAGTTTGCACGCCATACACACCCGTGTCTGACACGAGTCGTGTCACACGACCTAAGCAATGGAGCTGTCAACGGGTGCGAAACGGGAAGCGAGCGCATTTCCCGTGTTCGCGCAAGCTTCAACCGCGGCGAAAGATACCGACTCCATATGTTCGAGGTTTTACCCACTTCAACGAGGTTTTATCATATCTGAGTCACGCATAAAAGGGCAGAAGTACCCAATTTTCTCGCGGGGGACCCATTTCCGTCGGGCAGCAAGACAATCGCGAGGCAACTCACCACTCTGCACAAATCTCCACCTTGTCTGCAGCCGAGGATGCATCCCGCCGAAAGTCCACTGCACAGCTGCGTTGCCTGCGTCGAGCATCGAAACGATCGCAAAAGATGTGCTGCAATGGCGGCCTCGTGACTGCATCCGGCTCCAGTACTGTAGCATGCCGTGCCAAGCCGTAAACAAGCAAGGGTTACTCTGTCACTCCAGCGATAGTTTTGAGGAAGTCCACATTCACCACTTGTAGCGACAACCCGACGGCCGTGGTGCTTCTCTTGCGCGGCCTTCGACCAACGGGTTCTGGGCCGAGACTGGCCGTTGGCCCATACGAAGCCCTTTTGCCGCGGCGTTTAAGTAACGTGGCCGAGCGTCGACAGTAGCGCTCTCGTTGTCGCCGTCGCGGGTACAACCGCTGAGTGTGGCGCGCTACGTCAGCCAAGATCGCGCGCTGGCCCGCCTCATCAAGCACTTCAAGTTGGGCCATACAAATCATCATATACTTGCGGGCGGCCCATTTCGTGGACCCATTTTCACTTGATGGGCAACAAATCTTTGCGAATCAGACGCGCCAAAGGCAACCACGGCGGTTCTGTATCCCGCATAGAGGGCGCAAGTGTAGGGGGCCTCGCTTCCTGGCCGTTGGTTCTCGAATCTCGGATCTTTTGAAAGGAGGGAGGCGACCATTTCGGATTTTGCGTCCCTTGTCGAAGACCGGCGGAGAGCAAAGAGTCTAAAACAAACATGGCGGAAGCTTTCGAAGCCTACGCCTTCATCGTGGCCGCGAGCGTCTTCGGCATGCTGTTCGCCGCCTACCTGTTCTGGGAAGTGTCCAAGGTCAAAGTCACGCGTCGCGGCGACGGCTACTCGCTGCTGGCGTCCGAGGTGCGTCACCAGACGGCCGACCGCCTGTTTGAGATCTACTGCGCCATCCAGGAGGGGCGCGCGCCTTCCTGCTGGCCGAGTACACGCTGTGCTTCGCCTTCATCATCATCTTTGGCGCCGTGGTGCTCGTGCTCACGTCGTTCGTCAACAAGGACGGCCAGCAGTTCGACTGGCTCTTCGGGGCGCTCAACGCCACGGCCTTCGCCGTCGGCGGCCTCACGTCCATGGCCGCGGGCTACATGGGAATGATGGTGGCGGTCTACTCGAACGCGCGCACTACGGTCTCGGCCATGAAGGAGGGAGCACGAGGCTGGCGCGACGCCTTCAACACGGCCTTCCGCGCCGGTGCCGTCATGGGCTTCGGACTGAGCTCCATGGCTCTGCTGGTGCTCTTCATTCTGATCAAGGCCTTCGAGACTCAGTACCCGCTGTCGACCGACTATAAGAAGCTCTTCGAGGCCATCTCGGGCTACGGTCTGGGCGGCTCTTCCATCGCCATGTTCGGCCGTGTGGGCGGTGGCATCTACACCAAGGCTGCCGACGTCGGCGCCGACCTTGCCGGTAAGGTGGTGGAGAACATCCCTGAAGACGACCCGCGTAACCCTGCCACCATTGCTGACAACGTCGGTGACAATGTCGGAGACGTTGCCGGTATGGGATCGGACCTGTTCGGCTCGCTCGCTGAGTCCACGTGCGCCTGCCTCGTCATCTCGACGCAGAGCCCCGAGATCATCGGTGCCGGCTGGCCCGCTGTGCTGTTCCCGCTGGTGATCACGGCGACAGGCATCTTCGTGTCTGCCATTGTGAGCTTCCTCGCCACCCACGTGTGGCCTGTGAAGAAGGAGAAGGACGTCGAGACCGTGCTGAAGGTGCAGCTCGCCGCCTCCACTCTGCTCATGACCATTCTGATTGCGCCGGTGGCCCTGTGGCTGCTGCCGTCGCACTTCACGCTCGGTGGAGCGTACCACGTCACCCCTCTTCGTGCCTGGCTCTGCGTTGCTGTCGGCCTATGGGGCGGCTGCATCGTCGGCTTTGTGACGGAGTACTTCACGTCGCACAGCTACCACCCCGTGCGTGAGGTCGCCCAGGCTTGCGAGACTGGCGCTGCTACCAACATCATCTACGGCCTTGCTCTTGGTTACAAGTCGGCTATTATTCCGATCACGATCATCTCGATCGCGGTGTACGTCGGCTTCTCGACGGCTGGCATGTACGGTGTCGCCCTTGCTGCTCTTGGCTTCCTGGGCACGCTCGCCACTTGCCTGGCTATTGACGTCTACGGCCCCATCTGTGACAACGCTGGTGGCATTGCCGAGATGGCCGAGCTGCCTGCTGAGGTGCGTGACAAGACCGATGCTCTTGACGCTGCCGGTAACACGACCGCTGCTATCGGTAAGGGCTTCGCCATTGGTTCGGCTGCTCTCGTGTCGCTGGCTCTGTTCGGTGGATTCGTCACCCGTATCGAGGAGACGCAAATTAACATCCTGTCGCCGATCACGTTCGCCGGCCTGTTCATGGGTGCTATGCTGCCGTACTGGTTCACCGCCATGACGATGAAGTCTGTGGGTGTTGCCGCCATGGAGATGGTGAAGGAGGTTAAGCACCAGTTCGCCACGATCCCCGGTCTTCTTGAGGGTCTGCCCGGCCACGGTCCTCCGGACCACGCTAAGTGCATCAAGATCTCCACGGATGCTTCTCTTCGTGAGATGATCCCGCCTGGACTTCTTGTCATGCTGTCCCCCATTGTTGCTGGTACCTTCTTCGGTGTGCACGCAGTGTCTGGTCTGCTTGTCGGCAGTCTGACGTCGGGTGTGCAGCTCGCCATTTCGCAGTCGAACACTGGTGGCGCCTGGGACAACGCGAAGAAGTTCGTGGAGAAGGGCTGCGTGTCGATTGAGGACAAGGACGGCAAGCTCATCGTGCAGGGCAAGGGCAGTGCCATCCACAAGGCCGCCGTTATCGGCGACACAGTTGGCGACCCGCTGAAGGATACCTCCGGCCCGGCCCTCAACATTCTGATGAAGCTCATGGCTATCATCTCGCTGGTGTTCGGCGACTTCTTCAAGAGCATCAACGGCGGCCGCGGTCTGCTTAACGTTCCCGTTGATATCGCGCCGGAGGCTGCTGCTGCGCCCGCTGTGGACATCACGGCTGCCCCTCAGCTATAAGCTCGTTCTCGTTGTGCGCCGACTGCAGGCTCTTGCTTTCGGTTTGGTGCGTGAGGAAGCGTTGCTTGCGCTGTAGAGTGACGAAGTGAAGAAGGGAAGGAGTGCGGAACTGCCTGCTCTTGGCGTGCTGTCGCCTTGTCATTTTTCGTAGTGAGCGTGCGTAGGCAAAGCTGGTAGTTGCAGTCGATGTGCTTTGCTTTTGGATTGCAAATAGAGCTTGCTGATGCACTATAACTTCTGTGTTTTGTGTTGTCACACTCTGGTGCACATGTAAGAGCTGGCCACGGCTATCGGATAACGATAACGCACATCCAATACGTTAGCGTTTGTGTATCATGGCAACGGTCGACAACGAGGTCAATACGCGATGGTGGAGCAATTGCCTGGCACTCCGACGAAATCAGCTCGGCATTGATTAAATCTTGGTGTTGGCCGTCGTGGGGGACAGCGGCTACATGAAGTACTACAGTAGTTGTTCGATTTGGTAACAGACTAACGCTCGGGCGCAGCATGATTTGATTCTCCACCACAGCCTCTGACACCAGCTGCGCTGCTGGTCGATAGACCCCAAAATTGCAATTCGTAATTTATGACCACCTGCATTGCAGGCTACACGACTGGCGAAAATATCTTGCAAATCGATGTTGCACATTGTAGACGAATGTTCTGCAGCAATAATCTCGGGCCCCCGTGCTCTCCTGCTCGCAGTTGACTCTACTCGCAATATCAATCGTAGAGCCAACGTTCTCATCGGATGGCTCAGTCTGATAGCACCCGATAAGCAACAAATACATGGCGTATCCTGCCGCCTTCTTTCCTTGACACGCGCTACGGATACGCCAGACGTTGTCGTGCTTTCAGCTGCTTCGACGCCTTAAAAACAGCATCTTCACGCTGGTGCTAATGCGTCACGCCTCTCAGCCTGCCCGACAAATGGGAACCCAGCCGTCCGTCCGTGTCGTATTCGTTGTCTACCCCTCCAGGTCGTCGTGTGCGTAGCTACCAGCAGCAGCGACCAGATCCAACAGCGTGCGCTGTACGTCCTTCGGTTGTATTACACCGCCGCCCCTGCCATCGTCGCTCCAACACTCCACCCACAACTCCCCAACGCTCGGCGCGATCTCGGTCACGTTTCTCCAAGGAAAACGAAATAGAGCTCCTCCGAGGAGGCCGCCACGTACTTTGTGGTAGCAAACTGTGGATTGTGATTTGAGGGAGACCGCGGCCACAAACCGTGGCATGACTTCTATTTTGAAGCAACTGCTCACCGTGGGATCCGCCAAACATTTAGCCTTGCGCCGAGTATGATGAACCAAATTTCCGAACATTTTTAGCCTTGCTTTCGCAGTCCAAAATGCTTGCACATTTTCAGGTCGCTGGTTGCGGCGCCGTTAGGAAGCCCTCGGGCGTATACCGAGCGCGCGTGCATGTCTTCGTGCGCGTGGGGCGAGTGACTTGGCGCGAGTATCGGCTTGAGCATTCACGCGGCGTGCTCAGCACGCCAGGAGGCGGTGGTTGAAGTGGTGGTGGGACCTCGACATTTAGACTTGACCTTTGTATGCCGATCATCAACGGTTGTGTAGGGGAGGGGTTGAAGTGATCAATGCGTTTCACCCACGCAGGTGAAAAAAGCAGTCACCCAGTGTAAACAAAAGGGTTTTCACCCATATAAAACACTATAGGTTGGTGCCGGGCCTACTGGGGGAAGAGAACCACGTCGCTGACTCACCTCGCATCTAGTCGAGTAGGGTGGGTGATTCACCTAGTAGATAGAAAACACCCGTTTTACGGGGGTGAAATGTCCGCCACCCAGCGCAAGGTGGTTCCATAAAGACTGCGCGACTCGGAAGTTGATCTTTTCAGGGCGGCCACCAACCATAGACAGTGGGCCGGGTGAGCTTCCGCTTCCCTCGTACGTCGGAGGCCACGTACTTCCGCTGACGTTCACCTTGGCAGTCGAGCCCCACTTTGCGTTTCACTCCAAGCAGCACAAGCAAAGCAGACCAGACCACCATGGCGCCCACCGACGCCGCCGCCCAGACGTTCCCCAACCACAAGGGCCACCCGAGCACGAGATCGAGCTCAAGAGCTCGTGGATGCTCATCTCCAAGACGCACCTGTATCTGGGCGCCGTGCTCATCTTCCTCGTCGGCATCCTCTCGGGCGGCGGCTACTTCTACCGCACGTCCCTGGACCTGGCCCAGAGCTTCGGCACCACCGCCAACACCCAGTCCTCCAATGGCTACCCCACTGTGCTCGTGACCGGTGGGCTCGGCTTCATCGGCAGCCACGTCGTGGAGGACCTCGTCGCCAACGACTTTAACGTGCGTGCTCTTCCCGACTGTGTGGTTGCAGTTCGTACTTGTGCTGACAGTGTGTCCTTTTACAGGTTGTCGTGTACGACGACATGAGCAACGGCAAGAACTTCAACAAGGACGTCTCGGCCGTGCTGGTCAAGGACATCACCGTCGTGAACGACTTCTCGTACATCGTCCACAAGGTTCGTGTCGTTCGCCTCCGTTTTCCACCCTGTCTTTACCACTT
Source organism: Phytophthora syringae (assembly GCA_012656105.1). Lineage (NCBI taxonomy): Eukaryota > Oomycota > Peronosporomycetes > Peronosporales > Peronosporaceae > Phytophthora > Phytophthora syringae. Next base: position 48,274 of record JAAKBD010000120.1, read on the forward strand.
TATGGGTTTCGGAGCCTTCACCTGACTTGGCTGTGCCTGAGCAGATCGACTACATTGTGCACTTGGCTGCTGCCATTTCCGTGGAGGAGAGCACGCGTCTCCCTGAGAAGTACGAGCGCATCAACGTCGAGGGCTCCCGTAAGGTGCTGGACTGGGCCGTCAAGAACGGCGTCAAGCGTGTCGTCGCAGCTTCGTCGGGCGCCACCTACGGCATTCCCAAGGTGGAGGACCTCCGCTGCGCGAAGAGTCTGCCACCGGCGGCATCTGCGCGTACGCCACCACCAAATTCGACATGGAGCACCTCATGGCTGAGTTCCACGAGAAGTTCGGACTTAAGTCCTCGGCTCTGCGCTTCTTCAACGTGTACGGGCCGCGTCAGGACCCGCACTCGTCCTACAGCGGTGTCGTCTCCTGGATGATGGAGCAGGCCAAGATTAACGGCACCTTGAAGGTGACTGGCGACGGCGAGCAGTACCGTGACTTCGTGTACGTCAAGGACGTGGCCCGTGCCATCCGCACGGCGATGCTGCTCAAGGACGATGACTTCGACGTGTTCAACGTGTGCACTGGCGTCAAGACCACGATCAACGACGTTGCTGTCGCTGTCAAGGCGAAGTTCGGCTCGTCCGCTGACATCACCCACATCCCTTACCGCCAGGGCGATGTGAAGGAGTCCGTGTGTTCCCCGTAAAGGCCGCCACCAAGCTCGGCTTTACGGCCTCGTTCGACTTCCCCACGGGCATCGGCGAGACCCGCGACTGGTTCATGACTATCTAAGAGTCGTGCGCGGTGTACCTAACGACGCTGCCAGCAAGTGAGCGTGTAAACATGCGAGCTGCTGGCTGCACTGTACCTACGTAGAGAGGGCGAACCGTCTAATAGACGGGCTCTCCTGCTTCCTGTGACGAACAATGGTGAGCAGTTTTTTGTTGGTAAGCAAAAACAATAAAAGCAAGTGAAACAACATGCCTGCATTCCTGTTACAGTGATAGGCTGTGCCTGCTGGGTCTCGTTAAAGCAACATCAAAGTTAAGCAACGGCAGCTGCTGAAAGTTGGCGTTGCTGACGGACTTTGTGCCTGCTGCCAAAGGCATCCGCCGTGTTACCAGTTAACAGGAGCGTGCTGTGCTTCTTCAGCTTGTGCATCAGAGGGACGAGTCGGTTCAACGTTCCACTTTACAGTGCCAAGATGGCGAGTGGTCATAGAGATATAAACAGTATCATGAAGCGATGCAGAAGACATGGACATGAAGCAGGATGCCCTACTGTAGTCGTTGGTATCTTTGATGTAAATTTGGTGTGCGCACCGTCCTAAAAGTACTGCGAGCCACCGAACTCAGTTCGCGACTTCTTCCACAGCTCCGACGCAAGATGCTGCCCCAACGCCACGGACGCAACGGCCGCCCCGAGACGAGCTGGCTGCTGCTGCCAAGGTTCTACGTGTACATGGGCGCGCTGGCCATCTTCGCGGTGGGCGCGCTCTTCGGAGGGGCTACTACCAGACGAACAGCGGCCGCAGCGCCATGACGCCGGTCTTCCGCCGCTTTGCGACGCCCAAGCCGGTCGTGCTGGTCACAGGCGGCCTGGGGTTCATCGGCAGCCACGTGGTGGAGGATCTTCTGGCCAACAGCTTTGAGGTCCGCAGCTGCTGATGGTAGAGAATTAATCTAAGGTATCCACACAGACTGACGCTGTTGCCAATGCTGCGGTAGGTGGTGGTGTACGACGATATGAGCAACGGCAAGAACTTCAACCGCGGCGCGGCGGCTGTGCTGGTCAAGGACATTACAGTCGTGGACGACTTCTCCTTCATCATCCACAAGGTGCGTTTTTGCTCTGCTTGACGTGCCACTCCCCATGTTTAACACGGATCACAAACCTTGCTGGCAGATTGACTACGTGGTGCACCTCGCCGCGGCCATCTCCGTGGAGGAGAGCACGCGTCTCCCCGAGAAGTACGAGCGCATTAACGTCGAAGGGTCTCGCAAGGTGCTGGACTGGGCCGCCAAGAACGGCGTTAAGCGCGTCGTCGCCGCGTCTTCCGCGGCGACGTACGGCATCCCGCTGCCGGAGAATTTGCCTTTGAGCGAGGAGACGGCCACTGGCGGCATCTGTGCGTACGCTACGACCAAGTTCCAGATGGAACACTTGATGGAGGAATTTAACAAAGACTACGGCCTCCCGTCGACGGCGCTGCGCTTTTTCAACGTGTACGGACCACGCCAGGACCCGCACTCGTCCTACAGCGGCGTCGTCTCCTGGTTCATGGAGCAGGCCAAGATCAACGGCACCTTGAAGGTGACTGGCGACGGCGAGCAGTACCGCGACTTTGTGTACGTCAAGGATGTGGCCCGTGCCATCCGCACGGCGATGCTGCTCAAGGACGACGAGTTCGACGTGTTCAACGTGTGCACGGGCATCAAATCGACGGTTCAGTCGGTGGCGCAGCGCATCGTCGAGAAGTTCGGCTCGTCCGCTGCGATTGTGAATGTTCCGTTCCGCTCGGGCGACGTGAAGGAGTCGGTCTGCTCGCCGGTGAAGGCGGCCAACAAGCTCGGGTTCTCGGCGTCTTACGACTTCTCGGACGGCATCGGGGAGACGCGCGATTGGTTCCTGTCCCTGTAAGCATTTCGCTCGTAGAGATCTGGCCTACGACAGACACCCTTGTACGACTGCACCGTGTATGCTTCGAGCTCCAACCGACCTTAGATTTTTGCAGCGGCGAGAACTTCCATCCAGACAAACTGCAAATGCACAAACACTACATGTACAAAAACAACAACTCGAATACGGCTTCGAAAGTGCACATGCAACACCGCAACTACATCGAACAGACCGAACAGTAGGCCGATTCTCGAGTTGGTTTGTTCTGGCATAAAGATCAGATGGTTAGCACAAAACCTATGGGTTACTCACCGAGAATTGCTGTTTGTACAGTTTGTAGTCATAAATTCAAGAGAGTGAGTGCTGCACCCACCTCTTGCACATGGGACGGGCGTCCCTTTGTCCTCAAATCATTTTGAGAGTGAAGGTAGTCTATTTAACCTTAGTTAATAGCTTCCTGGTATTGTGTAAGTCGTTTGCCCAACTGCGACTCTGTTCGGAGCCACTTGGCTGGAGCTGGAGGAGGATCCTGCGGGTCCATTTCCGTTCCTATATCCGCGTAGCAGTCGAGGCTGAGCTGGAACTGAATTCCTTCAAGCTTTGTCGCGGACCTGGTTCGTTCTCGCCGCGCTATCCTGTGCAGCTGCCGTAGACAGGTTGTCCACATATATTCCAGTTGCGGAGCAGCTCGCCACGTCTTACCTTCATGGACCACTTGGTTGCGTACGAGTCACAATAGTGCGCCACCGATGCTACATGTTGCCCACCAAATCCGACGTAGTGCGTCTGCATTCTCTTGTCTCCATGTCCCGTATCGTTCCGTTATTTTGCGCTTCAGTTGAGTCCCGATTGGTGGCGCCCGTCGTGCCGCAATGTAGTGCTTGTACTGCTCGAGTCGTAGATTGGAGACTTCATACCCCAGCCAGTGCTCCAAGTATCTTCTCCAAAACTGCTGAGCTCGGATACAATTCCAGCTGATGTGCGTCATCGTAATTCGTTGCGCCTGACATTCACTATCTTGTGGGCAACCTTATTGTTGCGCAAATCCATCGTAGTACAGCTTTAGTTGTAGAGTCGCCATTCGATACATCGTCCATACCTGAAAATTTGTAAGCATGTTTCTGTGAGCCCAGAGTTGCCGTGGTGTTTGGCTCTGCTGTCCTCGGACCCAGGGATCCCTCACTCCGTTGGCACTCCACTTAGTCAAAACTGCGTCCAGTTTCGGGCTAGCCTGGTGACGAAGCTGTTTTTTGCTGCTGTTTCAGCACCTTGATAATTTTCCGGTTACTTGTGGAGGCTGGTACCGTCCAGGGAAATCCATGGATCTGCGGGTTCGCCAGAAAAACGATGTCCCCCGGTTGCTTCGACATCTTCTTGGCGTCACGCTTTGCATTCTCGTTCGACTTCACTTCCCAGTTGATCCCATTAGTCTTCTGTTCGAGAGTGATTTTTGCCGCTCCATCGTTTGAGGTGCCAACAATCATCGAGCTTGTCACTGCCTTCCAGTCGAATCGGTGACGTAACTGCGGTTGCTTGCGAAGTGTCAGATGCAGCTGTCCTCCCAGCTGTTCGCCGACCTTAATCCTGGGGGAGCCAAGCAGAATTGCTATTAGCCATCTCTCCAACTTTGCCTCAAATCATTTTCTTCATCCGTCCGGAGGGTATACGCCGTATACCTCGTATACATTTTCTCCCCCATTCATTTTAGAAACGGGGAAATCAGCCACAGCCAGGAAGCATGGCGCCCGACCTGCGCGTCAAAGCGGTGGCGCGACCGCCGCAAGAGGAGGAGCGGAGCGACAGTGGAGAGACGGTCGACAGCGACGATGAGTGGGTCGACTCGGCGGAAGAGTCGTCTGGCACGAGCAGCTGCACGGGTGATGCCAGCTCCACGTCCAAGCAGCGTCGTTCGGAAGCTTACGACCGGCCCCAGACAGCCCACAGCGGCGAACAGCCTGCGGTGATAGCGCCGCCGCCCGAGAAGACCGAGTTTCGTTCCTGGGCCGCCCTGGATGCATTTTTAAAAGGCTATTCAGCCGATACATACCAGGTACCGTTTGCTGTACTGAATATGGCACCCGAAGCGGTTTAGCTTGACCTAACTTGTTTACTCATTTAATTGCTGCGTGCAGAGCTTCCGCGTTCGCACTAACAACAAGGTCCCGACTAGAAACAAGAAGATTCGAGACTCTGGGTCTACGAAGCCGCTGGTGCCCGAGGAGTGGGTTCACTACTCCAAGACGTTCGTCTGCACCCACGCAGGGAAGTACAAGCCGCGTGGTCAAGGCAAGAGAAAGCGGCAAGAGTCGAGAGCACTCGAGTGTGATGTGCAGGTGCGTATGGCTCTCCGTGGTGCTCAGATGGGCTCAGATGGGCTCAGATGGGCTCAGATGGTTTCGAGTGGTGTATTGTTGGGTGTTGGTTGGTCACGGGTGGGCTCACATAACATTTGTATCGTTGCGTAGATCAATGCGTGTGTATAAGTGAAGGACTCGGCTGCAGCAGTTCCTACTTTCGTGCTGCGAATTACCGGTGCCCGTTTGGAGCATAACCATCCGCTCTCCAGACACACGTTCGATCATTATCCGCACAACCGGACAGCTATCGAGCCAGAGCTGGCGGGGACTGTCCGCGAGCTTGTCAAAGGAGGAGCCAAGAAGAAACGCATCCTGCAGTTCATCAACGACAATTCCAGCTGCAACCCAACGCCCCAGGACATACACAAGTTGGTGTGCAAGCTGAAGAAACAGACCCAGACCGCTCCGACATCCGCAAAACGATTAAAGCAATGGATGGGCGAGTTCACACAAGAGCCAGGGAATGTTGGAGGCGTTTTCGTCGACTCCGTCCACGATAAGGTATGAACGCTATTGCTGTTGCTGCGTAAACTTTGTGCAATTTTCTGTTATGTTGATGTTAGACTGTAGCTACCTGTATTACGCTTCAGACGAAGCACATGCGGGAGCTGCTCGATCGATTCCCGGAGGTCGTGATGATCGACGCAACCCACGGTACAAACTTGTCGAAGTACAAGGTTTTCTCGATCATGGCGCACGACGCATTCGGGAAGGGCCAGTTCGTACAACATGCTGTCCTCCAGAACGAGCGTAATCCAACACTTATGACGGCCCTGGAGCATTTCAAGCGCTACAATCCGGCTTGGACGCGCATAAAATGCATATTGATCGACAAGCTATCTGCGAGAGCAGATAGCGTCAAAGGACTATGGTTTCAGTGCTTGGCAGAAACAGCAACTGAGCGGATTGATAAACTTACTGGTGTACGCGAAGACGGAGCGGCAATACCTGCGACTGCGCGAGTACATGCGCCATATTATGGATGCCGGTACTGGTAGAAGCCGGACGGATTTGGGCGCGGATGGAGAATCGCGTGAAGACTGCAAGCACCCATTTGAAGCGTATTTCGTGAAGAACTGGGATAACTGTCGTCAAATGTGGTGCGCATTTGAAAGGCAGAATGCTTGCACCCTGGGCAACACCACAAATAACCGTCTCGAATCATCGTGGAAGCAGCTGAAGGAGCTTGTGGACTCCTTCATGCAAGTGGACGAGTGCATTGTGTCGATAATGGTTTTCCAAGCACAGGCAGAGAGGAAGTTCCTGGACGCGGTCTACAAACTATCTGTCGTTCATCACCCAAAGTACCAGCACGAGATGGATTTTCTCTCGATGTTGGTAAGCGAACACGCCTGTGAGCTTGTGTACGACCAGTACAACTTCGCAACCACCACGGCAAAGTATAAGTTTCACGAGGCGGTCCCTGGAGTGTACTTGATACAGTGCAATACGGACGATGAAGACGCATTAGATGAGCCGCACAGCGAGTACTCCGTCACGAAAAGGGATTGGTCTTGCTCGTGTTTGTTCATGGCTTTTCGTTTGCTTCCATGCCGTCATGTGTTCTTCATTCGGAAGGCACTCAACTTTGAGAGCGTCATTCCGACCCAGCTTCTGGATTCTCGTTGGCTACTGTCGTCGCTTCGGGTGGAATCCGAATTGCCCCAGCTGTCCGAAGAACCATTTCGTGTGCCAGAGTTTTGAAGGAGACCAATACGTGTTGGGATTCCAACAGGAAGTTCCGCGAAGCAAATTTCGTGGCAACTTCAATTAGTGAGCACTTGAGCGGACTAGGGATGGTGGAGTACCATGCAGCGATAAAGGCTTTGCGAGGCGTCGCCACCCTTTTCAAGCATGGCGAGTACAATACCATTCCGGAGGTAGCTGGTGTTCGTGAACATGAAGACTGCTCGGGTCGTGCAGATATGGACACAACTGGTGGCGTGAGGCAACAAACTACAGACAGCGAAGTGATGACCGAGGCATTGGAGGTGGTGCAAGATATCCCGTCGAGTCAAATGGATGCTGTAAGCGAAAGTGTGGCGTCTGCTTCTTCGGTGGAGAGCACTCAAGTTTGCGCAGACCAGTTAGACTCAGTTGGGAATGAGACGGACACAGGTGGTGCCCCGTCGGGCATAGGTGGTGACGAGTTGGTCTCAGTCGATATCGAGACAGGCACGAGTGGTGATCAGTTGGTCTCAGTCGATATCGAGACGGGCACGAGTGGTGATCAGTTGGAAGCGGGCCCGACAGAGAATGTTACGGAAGCCGACGAAAATGGCGACCACCGCTCGACGCTTGCTCTTGCCAACTTGACCGAGGATTTCCAGATCATGAGTCCTCCAAAGGCCAAAGGACGCCCAAAGCAAAAACCACGGGCTATTAAAGCCAAGCGGAACCAGGCTATCGCAATGATACAGGAAGACATGGCAATGCACGAACGCCAAATGAGTCTGCTGACAGTGTATGAGCTACTGGATGGAGAACCCAGCTACAGATTGACACACGAGAAGCTGCTGCAGTTCAAGGAGTTCATATTCGCTAACAAGCCGAAGCCCCTATCGCTCGCGAGATCGCCAAGCTCCCTCTCACCCTACCATTGATGCGACCAGAAGATATCGTGCGAATCTTCCCCATGCAATTAATCAATAAGTGCACCGCCAAGGTCACAGCCTACCAAGCGAAAAAGCGGGGAACATTGGAGATGCAGATAGCGCTGGAGATCGTTGGCGTGGGAGTGTTTGCAAACTCGACAATAGCGCTCATGAGAAAGTGGTACACAGCTGTAAAGGTTGCGAAGAAGGTAAAAGAGCACTGGCTTGGATTGCGCAGGTAGACTTCATGCGTTACGGAAACACTAGTTTCTATGTCGAAGAGGACCCCGCTGTACTCAGGCGACTGGAGTGTTTGCCAATTTTGTCAACCGATTATGCAGACATGATAGACTTGGCCGCCAAGGAGACGCTTAGCGCCCAAGTCATGCAGATGATACTGCATAAACGTTTTGGAGCGGACCCCACGTTCGAGTGATTGACCCGTCAAACCTGGGCATTTCAAACGGAGCGATTACCACAGAGAGCGAGCATTTTAAACGGGCTTTGGCTGGAGCTACGAAGGAGATGAAAGTGCTGTTTCCCATCAACTGCAATAACAACCACTGGTGCGGTGTGATGATGGATTTGGTGAAGGACCGAGTTTACGTCTACGACTCAATGGCGTCCTCCTACATTGCCAGTGTTCGTGTCGTGGCACAGCAGACGATTACGATGGTGCCAGAAGACGTCAGACCGAGTTTCCGCTTGGTGAATCACAATCCTGGCCTTGGCGTTCAGACCGACAGCTACAACTGCGGCGTGTACGTTCTGCTGGCGTTCGAAATGTTTTGTGGGTCAGAGCCTCTTGGACACCTCGACAAGAAGACTCTGCAATGCATGCGCTACCGCTACTTGCACTTGTGCTTGCAAGACGAAGTTGAATAGTGGCTAAGTGACAGACAGCGTGAAAGAAGAAGAGAGTAGCAGTAGCGGTAGCTAAGTCGCTTAATTAACTCATTTTGCCTCTAACGGAAGCTGTTGAAATATATGCATGATCTTGTTGGGCTTTGGTCCTAGAAATACTTGATCTCCTGAGTGAACTGCCTAGTGTTTGAAAGTCGCTCGGGTCCCAACACAACATTCTCCCAACTGAACACTTCTCCCGCTTCGGACTTTGGCGAGGCCGCCACTCACCAATGATCGCCAATCCGGCTCTTTTGCATCATCCAGCTATACGCGTATAGTGTATAATATTTCCGCCGGCTCTTTCGAGTTGGGTGCCGGATTGGCGCAACTAGGGTGTCAGACGGTCACACGTGGGCACCGTTTGGTGCTGGTTGGGCACAGTTGGTTCTGCGTGTCCCGTCCCATGTGCATGAGGTGGGTGCAGCAACGAGTGCCTAAATTCAAAACAGCGGGAAGAACCTGATGGACCGGAAAACATTTGCTTCTTCACGGGAGAGCCCTCGCCACGCGAACGCTCAAATCTATCCCGAACGCTTTGAATTCCCGGGAATGCCGATGCTCATTTGCCGATTATCATCGTCTTTCGCGTCCGTACATACAAGACCAAGTGAGTTCTAATGCCTCGTCATCCAACGCGCGAAGCTCAACAGTACCGCGACTCTCAGGGTGCCCCTGTTGATCGTGCCAGACAAGTTGCTCGTGGAGCGCTTGCAGGGTCTGTCTCGCGCGACTCTACAGCCGCTCGTACCGCCCAGGCCGACCGCGATCAAGTCCAGGCTATCATTAGCGCGATGGAGGAGCTGCGCATCAACAGAGAGCAAGACGTGGGGCAAACTACTCTGGGCGCCTGAACGTGCTGTGGCGCGTCACGGCCGACAAATATCGGTGGAGTGAGAGTCTGTACGATGACGTATTTCGGCTGTCTGTTGGTCTGACCAACTTTCACGTGTCGATAAACCCGCTGCGCGCGCAGAACGGTGACTGGTACCGGCAGAAGCAGCACAAACTGATCCAACTTGGCCTGAAGATCAAGGAAAAACGTCGGCTAGCACAAGAGAAGTATCGCGCGAAAAAGCGCAAACGTCGGTCGACCGAGGTAGGGGATCTGGGTGGAGAAAATGCCGCTAGCGAGGACGCTTTGACGCAACTTAGCCAAGGAGCACTTGTAGGATCGCTGAAATGTTCCTGTGGCGTGACTTTCTAGGTAAATACATATTTTTTTGTAAGTTGCTGACTGTTGCGTGTAAGCTCTGTTTACACGCGTGTAAACATACTTTTTCGCGAACTGGGTGTTCATTTCCAGACGACTTGATCTCTCATGTGCTGTCGACCTAAATGCCATTAACTTCGGTTTATCTCTAAAGATGGGATATTTGGCGTGATGCAAACTATGTAGGTAAAAGACCTAGTCTTCTAGCACTCTCGAAAGTTATTTGATGTAAATTACATCGTTTGTAGATTGCACATTCGCTAAACTATGTATTCCTACATATTTAGATAACAGCTGCTGCTTAGAAACATTTCTATTTGGGGGTGTCCGAATCACCTCCCAGTGCAAGTTCAGTTCAGAAAGTTGTGGATACGGCACGAACGAGACTGCGACAAACTTCAATTCGTTGTGCACGGGCTTGGGGCCTGTTCTCAGATGCACAGTGCGCTACAGCTCTACCGGTAGCGATTTGCTAGCCATGGTCACTGTTCGTTCGGTGGTTTAACAACTTGGGCGATCGCTCGCTGACCCTACCGTAGCAGCAGGAGACGTCAGGATGCTGCTCACCCTGCAGCTCGAGGAGGGTATATGTAACTCAGGTATGTGTCGTGGGTACGGCCGAAGATCATGGTGTTTCCTGTTTCCTGCATGGAGCTTGCTTGTTGAAGCTGTCCAGCTGCTCTGCTGGAACGGCAATGCACAACCCGGTGCGCGGGCAGCTCTTGCTTGGCAATGGCAAGATGACGAGATGCAGGATCAGACTTAGCCTTGGCGACCAGCACTCACCCTCGCCGGCGTCGCTTTCAATGGAGGGCAATGGACCATTGCCAAGGGTGGTGGTGTCCCTCGTCGACAGTGTGAAACGGAACCGCCCAGAAACGGTCCTGTCACTGGCCTTTCTCGCCATACGCACAGCAGAGAGGCGGTCTCCTCATCTTTCATACTGAGCCCAAGTCAACCCGCCAAGCAGCGCGTCACTCAGTTGCTCATTCACTCGACGCCACCGAAGACTCGCAATTTGTACGCAACAGGCCATCCATCCCCCAGTTGCGCAAATACTCATTTGGCTTTGTGTCGCAGTTCAGATTTTGGCGAGAGAGGCCCCAGCACGAGCATGCAACCGGACGTGCTGGCCGACTCGCTGCCCACGCGAATTGGCGCCTTCATCTCGCTCCTCAGCTGCTCCGTCATCGTGCTCTCCTTCCAGTGCAAGCGCAAGTGGCGACGACACCCCAACCCGCTCATCTACTGGAAGGCGGTGGTCGACCTGCTCTTCGCGTTGCGCTTTCAGTTCGGCTGGGACGCGTTCACGAACCCTTTGGGCTGCCGCGCGCTCGCCACGCTCACGCAGTTCTGCACCTTCTCGTCCGAGTGCTGGTTCCTCTGCATGTCCTTCAACCTGTACCAGTGCTCCACGAACCCCTTCACGAACCTGCAGCACAATTTGCAGGGCTACCACGCCTTCTGCTGGGGCGTGGGCGCCCTCTTCGCCCTCCTGCTCTGGGTCTCCAGGGTGGACTTCGACCCCAGGGTCCACCCGTCCTGCTTCGTGGACGAGACGGTCGCGGACGAGCTCATCGTGTACTACGTCGTCGTCATTCTCGCGGTGCTGTGCGCCGTCCTGTTCGCAGTACTCGAGACGCAGACCCACCCGTTCCGAGGCATGAAGGAGGCCCTCGAAGCCAAGAAGGACGTCATCCGCAGCGCCAGGATCTTCACGGTGGCCTACAGCATCTACCAGATCGTCCTCATCTCCTTCTGGCTCGCAGACGTGCTCTTCCTCACGGACCAGCCGCGCGCGCTGCAAAGAGTTCGCGACGCGTCCTCGTTCCTCCAGACCGCGAAAGGACTGATCGACCTCGTCATTTGGCTGGCCATCAACGGATCTCCGCACGTGGACTGTCGCGCCGGTCGACTGCGCGAAACTTTCGACAGCGACCGCTACAGCGACGTCGACATTGATCTGCAGCCTCAACTCAACGTTGCGCTACGAAAAGAGGTCCTCCACTTCACGACGAGAGGCGTTGTCGCAGCCTCGTCGAATACGCCCAGGGTCACGGACGGCCGACGAGTGGTGCACCTTCGTCTGCACGAGCTGGGGATGACCGTGTGCTTTGACGACTACAGTCCGGCCTCTTTCCGCGACATCCGCCAAGGCTTCGGCATCAACGAGACGCTGTACAGGAAAGCGTTCCTGGCCACTTGCCACGAGAGGCTGCAGTCTGGCGGGTCCAGTGGGGCCTTCATGTTTTACACCGCCGACTATTCGTTCTTGGTGAAATCGGTGACTACCAGTGAACGGAACGTGCTACTGGATATGCTGCCGGCGTACATCCGGCATATGAAGCAGAACCCGGACTCGCACTTGACGCGGTTCTACGGTTGTCACTCCATCGAGATGTATGGGCAGGTGTTTAGCTTCGTCGTCATGGGGAACGTCATGGGCCGTACCAGTATGCACCAGTTCTTCGATATCAAGGGATCGTGGGTCGATCGCAATGCTCCGGTACGTTACGCCTGTGTACATTGGAGACATCAAAACATACTCTAACCTTTTTGTTTGGCTTCGAATCGCAGCCGATTCCTCCAGGAAAAACGGTCATTTGCACGTACTGCAGTAATGCTTTCCAGTATGGCACTCATGAGAGCTGTGAGTATAGCATTCGTGGAAATCATCTGCCCCACATTGTGCTGAAAGACAACGACTTTCATCGAAAACTGCGGGTGCAATCAGACACAGGTAAGCGCTTTCTGCTAAAAAGTGCAAAATTTGTTGCAAACAGGAGAAACTAACTTTACTGTTTTTGTCTTGTTTTGTTGCTGTTTTGCAGCTGAGGCACTTGTTCGTCAACTTGAAAGCGACAGCAACTTCCTGCGCGAACAAGGCATTATGGACTACAGTTTGCTGTTGAGTGTGCACAACACGAAGTACGTGGTGGAGCATTCTGGAATGGATACCAGGCAGCAGTCCCCGACAAAACGCAAAGTGAATTACCCAGTGTGCCACCCAGAAAGCGACTCGTTCTTGTCTGTCGTCGCGGATGGCGCGGACCAGACTGACGTGTCCAGCGATGAGGACTTGGATGAAGTGGAGTCTGGAAACCGAAGAAAGTTCAGCCGCAATTGCCGGTACTCCGTCGTGAACCTGATTGATGAAAGCAGCGTTACGATCCAAGACGACACGCCACTTCTGGGGCGATCGGCACATCGCTACAATTCTGTGACTTATGGACCAGTCGATATGGACTCGAGTACTGTTGATGACTCGAAGTGGACTGGGACCAGAACCCTCGAAAAGCCGGGCTACCAGGCTTGTGTTGTCGTTGGCCCGGACTGCTACACTCTTGGAGTGGTGGATATGCTGCAAACGTGGACGTGGAGCAAGCGCATGGAACGATTGTGGAAGACGCTGGTGCTGCGTTATGACCGTTTGGGGATTTCAGCAGCCCCGCCGAAGCTGTATGCGGAGCGCTTCCAACGAAAAATGCGTGACATCTTGATGGTATCATCAGTTAGTTTGGACTCCAGCTGTACTATGGAGGTCTGATCGATAGAATATGTATTGTGGAATAACGAAAAGAAGCACTGTTTGAGTGTTCTTACGCTTCAGCGATCATCGTGTCGTACTCTTGCAGCTTTTGCAGCGCCTGAAAAGCCGAGTGGGTGATGAGGTTGTAGTCGAGTTCGCCCATCTCGTCAGGGTCGGAGAGTGCCATGAGAGAGCGTAATTGGCGATCGGTGATCTCTGGGAACGCATTGCGAATGGATGCGAGAACTTCGTCGCGAACGAGCAGTCCGCGACGACCTTCATCAACTGCTTCTAACGCACGCGAAAGAGTTTGCTCGAAAGTGTGTTGGTTGAGCTCCAAAACTGTGTAATACTCGCTCGTCTTGCGATATCGCTGCAAATTGGTGGCGTACATCTGCTGGCTGTCGACGTCAGTGAGTGCAAGCACCATTCCCGAGCTTTGCGCTGCAAACTTTTCATGGGTGACGAAACCGGTCTTGTCTTCTTGCGCCTCGGCCATCACAGCGATAATTTGCAGTCTTGTGAGCCCAACGTCGGCGGCTCGGAACAACCGAGCAATCTCAGCAACTGTCAGCAACCCTGTGCTCTCGCTGTCTCCGCTTGCGAAAACTTCTGTGAGGTACTGAGAGATCCAGTCTGGGTTGCTGTGCGTTTCCAAGATGCCCTGAACGTAGGTATTTTTGAGAAGAGTGAAGCATATAGGGACAAAGTCCGGGTAAATGACGATGCTCGGGTCATCCTCTGCAACTGGAGCTTCGGACATGAGGATGTTGACTTCACGGCGCGTGAATCCCAAGTCAGCGTCTCGAATCGCATCCATAAACGCTAAGCGAGTGAGTGCACCGACTTCGTCCTTGTCGGCACGCTGGAACGTCTCGCGCAAAATACTCTCCATCTCGTCCTGCATCATTCCATGGAGGAAAAACTCCTCTTCTCGCTTGCTCAGCTTTGCAGTACGAGCTAGACGCTGAGTATGGCTAGCTCGGAGCTGCAATAGGGCTTGGGTGCCCAAAGGGAGGAAGTCTACAAGCAACAACAGTGTCAGTAAGCCACCTTTCGAGGCCTGAGTAGGAAGTATTATAATACCTGCACAGCTGATAGCACCCCGTCGTTTTCGTCCGCTTCAGCGTAAAGTGCTTTTAACTCGGTGGCCGAGATCTGTAGTTGCTCGCCTACTCCATCCAGTATCTGCACACAAATGACATTAGGGCGGATGCCTCGTCATCTTTGTAAAAATCTGTTGTCCGTACCTGCTTGAAGTGCTCGTATATGACGATTCCTCCATCTTGCTGTTGAGCGTCGTGGAATGCAACGATCACCACCTCCTTGATAGCGTCCTCGTCCATTTTAATGTACGCAGGCGTCAAAGTGCTGATGGCTGCGTTGTCGACAGCCTTGTTCGAGCCGCTTTGCTTGGCGACCAAATCTTTGAAATACTGCGACCCGAAAGCGTAAATGGCCTCCTTCGTCTCGATTTTGCCTTGTTGGCGCAGTACTTCTCGTGTAAAGTTGCGTAGGATGTCGGGGAAATCGGCAGGATCTGCATCGGCTTCGCGTACTTTGACGCCATGGCTTTGGTTACTTTATCACGAGCGGAGCCGAAATACGAATGGGCTTGAAAAGTCGCGTCGTAGCATTTCCAGCCAGGATATACTACGAAACGCCGAATTGAGACCATGGCAGGACATCGGTACATTGGAGAAAGCGACTAACAAATTAACAGGTGATCGCTGTGCATGATGTGATCGTGTTGTGTTGGGTCCCAGCAGGATGTTGGTGGTTGCCAATGACTGGTCATCGCGCGATTCCTGACAGAGAGAAGGATTATGGTCAACTATTATGCGCAGACGTCTCCATCTCAGGATACCACTTGCATTTCTAGGGCATCCCTGACTAGTGCAGTTCCACCTGATTGGTTTGAGTCACGTGCACTTTAGTACATGGGATGTCATTAGTAAATGGCACGTGTTCACTGTGGGACGGCAGCAAAACTGGGGAATAGCAATGCACCATCGGGACCAAAGATTGATCGCTGCCTCGGCAACGCCAGGTCGGTCAAGTTTGCAACAGCAAACTCTCGCGCTCTCAGCTCCACTTCGAGTTGAGCTCTGCTAACCCTCAGTTGTGAATTTTCCGGCTACCCCTGAAGTCTCCAGCATGGCCACTCCACCCAACGATTCCAAGCCTACACCACTCTCGGTCGCCTCGCCCAGCAACTTCCAAGAGCTCAAGACTCCCGATGCTCTAGAAGACGGAGCTCTGCGTCCGGGTGGCCCGCCGAACATCTACAGTCGCGAGACGATTGGCATCTTGATCCAGTACGGCGCTCTGGGAGTGATCAACGGCACCATTTACGGTTTGGTCTATCCATTCCTCAACAACTACCTCCGAATGTCCGGCACTGCTACAGCATCAGCCAAAGTGCTTGTTCGTATCCCGTGGAGCTTCCGGATGTTCTTCGGTATCCTCTCGGACTGCTTTCCCATTTGTGGCTATCGTCGTCGTCCGTACATGGTCTTCGGCTGGATCTTCGCAACGATTTGTCTACTACTCATGGTCATTTTCCCCACTGGTGACCCGTACTACGGAGACCCGGATCTTGCGTATGTTGCCACTGCCAAACTCACGAGCGACCAAATCGCGCTCATCAATGAAGACGCACCCGAGACTGGAACCAAATTCATCCTTCTCATGATCTTTGCCAATCTAGGAATGACAATGGCTATCGCTGCTTCAGACGGCGTCGTCATCGAGTTTGCTCAACGCGAACCGGTAGAAACCCGGGGTTCGGCACTCACTATGATGCAAGTTTTCAAGCAAGTCATGTCGATTCTGTCGTCTGCAATGGTTGGTTTCGGCCTCAACGGTGAAGATTTTGGTGGGTCCTTCTCGGCCTCCATGGGCGTTAACGCCATCTCCGCTGTTTGTGCTGCTGCTGCACTTATCGCCACGGTGTCGTCCTGGTTCTTTGTGGCGGAGTCGAAGGAGCAAGCGAAATCTCTACGTGACTACATGCGTCTGCTGTACGATTTGGTGCAACATCGCGTGGTGTACCAGCTCATCGCCTTCCGGTTCTTCTACTTCGTATTTTCGCTCATGAGCGTGACGGCCGTGAGTCCTATCGAGAGTCTGTGGGCCAAGGTGGAACCTGTGAACGACGCCATCTCCAGCATCCTGGCTGCGTTCATTTCTGCCGTCTCGCTCTACGTGATCAAACGATACGGTCTCACCTGGAATTGGCGCACCATCATCGTCGTTACCCAGCTATCGGTTGTCTTTGTGGACTGCTTCCCAACCTTTTTCACGATTTGGGATGTCTACCGGAGTCAGTGGATGTGGCTCGGTCCTCCTCTGCTGGAAGAAGTCCCTAGCACGATTTCCAAGATTGTATCGCAGTACGCAACGATCGAAATCATCGAAGGTGGAAACGAAGCTGCAGTTTTCGGCCTTATCACCACCTGTCAAACGATCGCTTCTCCGTTTGCCACCGTCATCTACAAGAATATCGACGCACACTTTGACACTGGCAGATCTTACCTGCAAGTTGACGATGCCTATGTCCGCAACCAGGTGACCTACTGCTACCTCATCGCCTACGGGTTTCAGATCTGCTCAATCGCGTGGGTCTTCCTGTTGCCACGTCAGAAAGCTGAAACACTGGAACTCAAGCGCACGGGGGAAAAAGTCAAGTGGCCGGCATCATCACAATTGTCGTCTTCAGCTTTTGCTTCGTCTGGGCCATCATGACGAACTTCATGACTATTTTCCCATCCACATCCTGTTTGACCATCGCTGGTGGAACTGGTTGTTAGTTTCGAAGCTAACGCCAATTCACACAATAGGCATCCAGCTTCAAGTGTAAGTTTTAGCTCTATAACATTCGTGGAGTTCTAAATACTGGGCACTTTTCATGTCGTCGCTGGCTGTGGTTTAACACACACACGAACAACAGCTTTACTACGGCCCACTGCTGCAGCTAAATAAAATCCTCCTCCTCCTCGTCGTCATCAAAGTCCTTCGGCTTGGCACTAACGCGACTTCCACCTGTCGGCGACGAGGGGTTCGATCGATGTATCGCCGCTGCTACAGCAGAGTCGTCCTTATCGATCGTCTTCTGTGGGAGGCAGGTGCAACAGAACCCGGTGACACCTTAGCACCTGCGCCTCCCTTCACGAACGCCAGGTTGGGACTCTGTGGAAGCTTCAGCTCTACTTCTTCATCTTCATCCGAGTCATCCACAGTCCATGCGGATGTCGGTGTGAGTGCCTAAAATGAATGATCAAACCCAAGTTCTCGTTAGTGAAGGAACAAATCTTGGTAAACAAACAGGCTTCTCGTACCAGTTCAGCGTATGAGCCCGTTTCGCCCGAGTGTCTTGTCTTGAGAAGCACGATGATTCCCAAAATGGTGACGCATCCGCCAATGGTGAACATGAGCATTTGAGTCCGTGTCATACTCACGTACTCTTCGAAGTACATGATGCCTCCCAGCACACTCATGAGGATCCAGAAGCTCTGGTAGACTGGAATCACTACCAGTGCGTCAAAGCGCGCCAGTCCGCCGTTGAGGAAGTGCACCTGGAACCCCAGACAAGCACCCATGCCAGCAATGATCGCGTACGGGGTGAATTGTGTGAACATGTAGAGACCCGAGTCACCCCAGATCGCACTCTTGAGCAGCTCCACAGTCGACTTTGCTAGCAGCACCGACTGACCACCAAAAGTCCCGGCAATTCCGCCGTAGCAAATGATGTGGAAAAGTCCTTCTTCGTAGTTGTGCGTGCGCTCAATGTAGCGGCAGAAAGTGAAGAGACCTCCCAGGAAACACACGATCAGTGTAATGTACGCGTACATGGCCGGTTGTTGGTACAGTCGAATGAGGTCTTCCAGCTCGTAGGACGGAGTGCTGTGTCCCGCAAAGATCACCGTCAACGTCACCCCAATGAAGATGATGGCCGTTGCCAGCATATTCTGTCGAGTGACCCTCTCCTTGTGGAAAATGGGCGCGATGAGCATATTCCAGACAAGCGACAGCGCCGCAAGCGGAGCCAACAAGGTCTGCGGAGCCATGCCGAACGCTACGAAGTCCAGTAGCGACCCGAGACACACAAGTCCGAAGCCCAGCATCCAGAGCGGCTGCTTGACCGTCGTCTTCTTCACTTCCGCCACGTCGTTGCGCGTCATGGAGAGCTTCTGCAGGTTGATGCCCACCGAGTTGAGCACGGAGAAGACGAGCGAGATGAGGAAGCCGGCCACCCACATGCCCATGGCCGGGCCGGCGTAGTTGACTTTGAAGCACTTGGTGGCCTTCGTCTCCACCTCCGACTCGTCGAACGTCGCGCACATGTTGGCCAGTCCTGGGCACTGCGCGTGCGCCGTCGTCTGGCACGAAGCCAGGCAGACTTTGGACACGTCGCGCACTTCGCACACTGGGAAGCGGACCGCGCACTCCATTCGACGCAGGAAGGCGCCGCAGGAGCTGCTGGCGTTGGTGAGGTCCAGCGTCGTGACGGTCGCCTGGAGCTGCTCCTGGTCGAAGTTCTGGTATTGCAGCAGCGAAGCGAGCGGAGATTCACTGGCGTTGACGCTGCTCCAGGCTTGGAAGGCCGCGTGGGCCTCGGCGTCCAGCTCGTCGTACGAGGATGCGCCGCCGCAGACGGTGAACGAGACGTGCGCGCAGAACGCGAGTCCCGACGGGGTCCCGCACGTGCTGGAGCACTCGTCGGCGGCGGCGGAGGCCAGTAGAAGCGCGCAGGCCAGTGACGCGAAGCTGCTCATGGCCAACGGAGCTCTTCGGGAAGTGAGCCATTCGGTCGGCTGAATACCTGGCGGATCTATTTTTAGAATGCTTCGAAATAGAACCAGGCTTCGTTATTTTTTTGTTATCAGATCTGAGGCTGGGCTCAGTTTTCTGAGAAGATTCAAGTACGTCAGTCTCAGAATGGGGAACAAGGGGAGCAGCGCCGCCGCCAGAGGCTGGAAGGGCCCGTTCAGCGACGAAGTGCGGGTCGGGTGCTGGCTGGTAGATGCTCTGTGGTAGGCTGATGTGATTGGTGGCTTTTGCGCAGGAGTACGAGCGTCTGAAGGCGAAATTCGTCGCGGCAGTGGCGTTGGCGCCCTCGGAAGAAGCCGCGACCGCCAATCTGCAGGTAAAGGGGACTAATAAGGCTAAACAGTAGCTTTTATTTGCTGATAAGTTGCTGCTGCAGCAATGGCTGGAGCTGCCGCTGCCGGCTGCTGCGCCGAAGGAGCTCACCGCGCCCTGTCGTGGACTGGGGATCGCCCTGTACCTCTTGTGTCTGCACACGGGGAAGGGCGACGACGCTGCTGGGAAAGGGGCCAAGCTGCACATGGACAAGTTCGCACAAGGAGGTCAGTAGGAGATTGGTGTTTTCTGCGCTGGCTGGATGAGTGAACTGAACGACTTTGAGCAGTGGCGCAATGTGTCCGAGCGTCGTCGCAGTCGATCTGTCGGTCGCTGTTTCAACTGTTCGCTGTGGATTCGAAGAGAGAAGGGGTGACGGAGGAACAGCTCAGCCAGTTGCTGTTTGCCGTTTTGGTGATGGCGGAGGGAGAAGAAGTCGAGGACGTCGAGAAGATGACGACTGTGGCCAAGGCCCTCGCCCGTGCCGCGATGCCTTCCTCCTCGGAATCCACGCAAGCTTCGAGTGACGACTTCGTTCGCTGGATTGGAGCGCAGTTTCCGCTTCTGTACACTGTGTTCATGTCGTGGATGGCATGCAAAAGCTTCGAGTCGCTGGCGAGACCATCGTATGTGGCTCCACAACTGTCCCACAAAAGCAGCATCTTGTCCAGGTACGACCGTTACCTACCTACAAGACACCACCAGACAATGCATCGTTGTGTCCTAACGTTTATGCTTAATTGTTTCTGGCAGATCGCATTTTGTGGTCTTATCTACTGTCACTACGGCACTACAGTCTCCGCTCAGCCGACTGTACACCAGCGCACAGGATGGACTAAGTTTCAACCGTCTAAGTTACCACATATTGGGTTACTCAGCGCCGACTCTGATAGTCATCCAAGATGTCCAAGGGGGTAAGCTCCGGCAATCGCTATTTTGCTTTTTGACGGGTATACTACTGACTAATCTGATTGTGATCTAGCTGTGTTTGGTATGTTTTGCGATACCGAGTGGAAGGAGTCTAGCCGCTACTATGGAGGCAACGGGTGTTTCCTTTTCCGGATGGCACCTGGAATTAACATCTACCGAGTGTCGTCAAGTGGTGCCAACGAAAACTACATGTACCTGAATTCCAAGGGGTACGCACTACCGCGCGGGCTTGGCATGGGTGGGTCGACGGACAAATTTCGTCTCTTCTTGAGTGAAGATTTGGACGAGAACAGCTACACGACGCCGAAGTGTTTATCCTTTGAACCAGGTCCGTTGTCATCAAGGGAGCAGTTTCTTGCTGAGACCATTGAGGTGTGGGGCTGCGGTGGAGACGAAAGCGACCTGAGCCAAAAGGCTCACCGTCAAGAAACAGCCGACTTGATCAACCGAGCACGGAAGGTGGACAAAGCGCAGTTCCTTGGTAGCGACTTTGACAAAGAGATGTTCCTGGGCAAGACGTTTGGCCATGGAACCGACAAAGCTCGTGTCGTCGACGATGAGCATTAGGACTGCATTGCCAGTGTGGATTTTAACGAAAAGACAACGAGTACTATGAAACCGCTTCCCGAGTTGCGTTCCCCTTTCAAACTTCAAACTTGGGTGACTAATTAGAATTATCAAACACTCGCTACTCGCCCATATCAGCGTCTTCATCTTCATTCCCCTCCTCGTCATCTTCCTCGCCTTCCATATCCTCCTCCAAATCGGCGTCCTCCTCCTCTTCGTCATCTTCTTCGTCGCTTTCCTCTCCGTCATCATTGACGTTTTGGTCGTAATGGCAGCGACGCGGGCCATCTAAGACGTTGCAATTCTCTTCGTCGTGGAAGTCGCCGCGGAAGGTGTTGCAGACTCGGAGTTTGCCCTGCTTGGTGCCGTACAAGAACCCCCACCGCAAATCGGGCTGAATAGTGCAATATTTACATCATCCATTGCGCTCTCCACATGTGACAGCAACTCCATATCTTCCCACCGGTAGATACGAGTTACACGATGGACTGGGAACTCAGTTTCACTAAAAGCATCAATAGACAGGCAAATTAGAACACCAAAAACATCAACAGCCTGGAGCAACTCAAGTCACTTACCGTTGTATGCGATCTCGTACGCCGTAGCCGAGCAATACATAAGCTGAAGTTGGCGAAATTTTCACTGAGGTAACACCACCTGCAGCAGTCTCGGCTAAGTGGCAAGTCTGGACGACACGACCAAGTTGTTCTGGGTCCAGCGATATCAGTGCTAGCCATGTCGACTGGTTCTCTGATGATAATCGTCCCCGGCGGTTGCGCTGGTTCCTAGTAAATCGTGTCCGGCTAAGCGCAATATTTGGCCGAATCTGCGAATATCTTTGTTGGGGAGCGGCTGCGGGGTCGCGGTACTCCGTGCTGGCTCAAGTGCCGCAGTGTATCGCTGCACACTGTGGGGAGGATGCAGCCGGGGTCTTACGCGTCGTATCTGCTGGTTCATATACTGATCCATAGTAAGGGATAAATCTGCTGCTGCTGATTGCAAAGCCGCCAGCATATTTGGGGCTCCTGTGTGCATTCCAGAGATTGGTACAAGCCGCGGTGGCGGCGGGTGAATGGGTAGAGACAATGGCATCGTCGTGCGCAGTGCTTGCGGCGTGACTCTCGTTGTGCGTGCAGCACCAGATGACGAGCTGCTTTCATTCGACGCGGTCACTTGAGGGTTCGATACAGAGACGTCGTTGACATCGTCGCTAGGACTCGTTGCACCACCGCCCGTTTCCTGGGCTCCTGGTACATTGGATAAAATTGTCTCCAAATCGGTGGTGGCTTCATTCTCTGCTTCCATTTCCACCTCTTTCTCCGCTTGCCGCAGGGAGAAATCAGCACAAATCGCCAAATAACGCCCACAGCGCGAAATGTCAAATCCTCCGTCGTTGTAGATCAGGGCGTGCGAAAGAATGACGCGGCTATTGTTCATTGCTTTCTTCGTCAGCAACGGCTCCGGCGATAGCGCCCAAGACGGATCGAAATCCCACATAGTCAAGGTGACGGTAAGATCAGACGGCGGAGCTTGGCCTTGAGGTCTCTGTGGAAGAAGATTAATTGGTTAGCACGTCATCGGCAAGAAGAAAAAGCGAGCTTGCTGCAACGCACCACGTAGCGCTCATTTGCTTCTCCAACCATGATCTTGGATGGATCGGGCAAAAACGTGACTGAGCGTAAAGTTTGGTAGCTAAACATTGCAATGCGCGGACACGTGTGCTATCAAATGAAACATAAAAGAGTGTCCGTGATTAAAATGCACATCTCCACAAAAAAGCGTTTCTTGCTTACCTGGTAATCCCATGTGTAGACACAAGTTCCACTGGCAATAGCTAAAATATCGCCAGACGGGTGGAAAGAAATCGAGATAATCGCGTGACGGAGTGTGGACACATATAGACAGCGGCCAGTTTCAATATCCCAGAAGCTGTGAACAATAAACACCAGCAGAAGTGAGATACAACATCGTGAATCTGGCACCAAGCACCGAAATCACGAACCGAACTTGGAATCCTAGACAGCCAGAGGCCACATAGCGAGGATCTGTAGGATGAAACTTGACACTCCACGGAGTACGGGGATGGCCCACCAGCGTCTACACAGAGCGAAAACTTCCATCAGCTTCTCCATACCCCAGTCAGCCACGTAAAATCAGGTGGTGCACCCCAACCTGAATCACTTTGCCCGTCTCGATGCAAATAATCTTGACAGTGTGGTCTCCGTGCGTCGACGCGAAAGTTTTCCTGCCAAAAAAATAGCAATAACAATTAACTTATCATCCTCCGCCTGCCTTCCACCTCCTCCTGCAGCAACTCACCCGTCCGGACTGATAGCGATGGAGATCGTGGACTTGGTGGTCTGTGGCAGCTCGAAGTACCGACTCTGATGCTGCAGTCCACCGTAGCACAAAGTGTCAGTTCCCGTCTCTCCCTCTCAGCTGCTCCGTAGCACGCACCTTCGCGGCGCTTTCGCTCTCGGCCCAGAAATGCTCCTCCCGGTCTTCTCCGACCGCTCTCACGCTCTTCTGGCGCCTGGAGCCGCCGAACTCCCGCCGCAGCAAGAGGCTGGCGATGTTCTGCTGGTTCTTGGCGTGGCGGAACGAGTTAGGGACGCCCGGCGGGTCCATGTCCGCGGCCGCGCGCTGCCAGACCTTCGAGTCCATGGGGGAGGGAGGGGTTTCGGCGCGTGGACGCGACCTCCGAGCACAAGCGGCGACTTGCTGGCGTTTCCTTCTCGCGACCAACGAAGCTCCGACGGGCGCAGAGAGCGCGGGCGAGTGGCGGGAGACGGCGGGGTGCGGTGAAGCGCGAGGTCCGTGGGGAAGTCTTAGCTAGCGTAAGACGGCGAAGTAACAGTGGGAAGATTGACTGTCGTCACACACCGCGCTGTGTACCGGCTGGTGGCGTGAGCTGACCGCGTTTTGTACATTTCTATCAGTGTGTACAGCGACGCTCCGATTAAGTTTGCATTTCTATCGTTAGAAACGACCAGCCCGGTGGACTCTCAACAAGAACGCACGGTGTTGAATGAGCCAGATATCAACTAACAGAAGTTCATCGACCAATACGGCAAGTCCACAGAGATTAACGATACAAATCGCGAGGGGTGCACGTTTCTCCCCGTGCAGTTCTCTGAAAAATTTTATGAGTTCTACCGGGATGCGATTCTCTACTAATAACGCATAGAATGCAATAATTTCAAAACACGACTCACAGTAATGGCTCACCGACGCACTCCAAAATCGCATAACCTTCAGCAAAGTGAGAAAACCCCGCTCAAAAGGGTGTGACTGACGCAATAAAGCAACTTCATCCTATAAACTTTGACAGTTCTCGGACATTTATGGTTCAAACACACTCTAAAAGTTAATGTCATTAGCAAAGCGATAAACCCAGCCGATGTTGCCTGTACGCGTTCTAGCGACATTCAAGGGTTTTTACCTTCGCACTCACAAAAGAAGTGGGATTTTCAAGATAACTAATGGGTTTTTACGTAAACGACTGGGGCTAGCACCGATGTACCGATGTACCGATAGACCGACGTACCAACAGACCGATGTACCGAACTTACGAAACTATATGCAGCAATTGGTGAGTGAACAACCAGCGAGATGAAAGACACCTTTAAGAGGTTGGAAGGTCCACCCCGTTTCAGTATTATAAGTGGTGAAGGAGTCTTGACTAAACTGCTCCTCAATGACATTGCTGTGAGCCGTGTCGAGCGATCAAGGTATTAATACCATTGGGAAGCTCGTCGTCTCTTTTTAAGCGAGAGACCACCAAACAAAATAAAGTAAATAAATAAAACAACCTGAATGTGCTTGCCGCATTCCTCGTATGCGGTACAGCCATGGCCAATTAATATCACGATGTCGACGCCTGCCCATTAATAGTACGCGCACCAATGGCCCTGAGTGCGATTTCAACAAACGTTCATCATTAGTAGCGGGTACAGCTTTCCTCAAAATTCGGTTTTCAGAGCTTCCCCGGGCGATATGCGCACGGCCTTGTGACGGCACGTTGAAGTCAAAGTTGAAGTTGCAGTGCACCGGGGACGCGGCGCGAGGACTGGGAAATGCGGCCTCAGTAAGCAAGCTTCCAAGTGGCTAACACCATCAACCAAGCAGGTTGTCGACATGACGCCGCTGGAGACCACGTACGAAAAGGTATGTCGGCTACGATTCATCTAGCCCCCACTCGCGCTGCCGCCCTAACGGTCGTGACGAACGCACTGCTGCCGGACGCAGAAGCAGACCATCCTGCACATCAACGCGAGCCTCACGCCCAACTCCGTGACGGACCGCGTGGCCGCCAAGATGATCGACCACCTGACGCACCACTACCACCGCCACATTTGCAGCGAGGGAGAACCGGTGAGCGAAAATGAACTGGAGAGGCCGGGGGACGTCCTCAACATTGAAGAGTGCGACGTCTGGAGCAGCAACATGCCCAAGTTCGACCGAGAGACCATGATGCGCGTGTGGAAGGCGCGCCACGGCAGTGAGGACGAGGCCGACCTGGAGGCCTTCAGACCTATCAAGGAACTGGCCGAGCAAATGTTGCGGGCAGATTTCCTAATCATCACGAGCCCCGTGTGGAACTTCAGTGTTCCGTACGCTCTGAAGCAGTACATCGACTGCGTGGTGCAGGCCGGTCTGACATTCCACGACAAGGACGAGGAAGGACCCTCTCGCCCATACTTCAGAGGACGGCCGCTCATCGTGATCTCGTCCTCGGGCGGCAAGGCGCCACCGACGCATGAGGACTACGTGTTCCCGTTCCTATCGCGCATCTTTGCCATGTGTGGCTTCGACGATGCGCATCGTGTCGCCATCGAGTGCCTCGCAATGTACGACAAGGAAAAATGCTTCCAGAACGCCGTGCGTGAAGCCAACTGCATCGCGGACAGGGTGGTGCAGAACCACAAACTCCGGCTGGACATGAACTGCGTGTGAAAGGACGAAAGCACCAGCAGCAAAGCGCTGACGCTCATGGTTCCTGGAAATGAATTTTAGTAGTTGAAAAAGGAACTGCAGCATTCCGCGGTGGGCTTGATCAGGAGTGCAGGCAGCTAGACGTCTCGTGCGTTTTGCTTGTAAGCTATCTGTTGACCCAGTATAAAAACAAGTGCGAGTGACGCTTTTTCCGTCTTCACTCACTTGCGTCGAGCACGAACATAAGGTATAAACAACACGTGAGGAAGTGGAGGTTGTGCTGCGACCGGTGACTTGTATAATACTCTGGCCGCGGGCGATAATGCTGCATCGAGATAGGGTACATTGACGCATGTTGGTAAACTGGGTTGGGTTCACGATACGTGAATCACGAACCCTTCACCGTTTTTCAGGGCCCACGCCCAGTAACTTTCTGTGGCATGATTGCAAAGACAATCGTGTCCAAGTATTCATTTCGCACGATGGCGTCTTGCCCACATCGATTCACTGCCAAGGCGCAGCAGAGTCCTCTTCATTCCTAGCAAAAACGCAATGAGCGTACCGGTAAGCCGCGAACAAGCAAACCTCAAGCGACAAAAATTGATCGAGATTAACGGATTCCCTTCGTCTTGTCCTCTCGCCAAGTACCTCGAGACTGAAAGCTTCACTACCTTCGTCATGGCTGCACTAAGCTTAGCCCATTGAGCGTGGAAGACGATTGAGGTAGGTTTCGCACGATTGCAAGTTGCCGATGTGCGACGAGATTCAGTTTGCGCTCTGTCCGGTCGCTGTCCAGTCCAAACCTGAGAACCGCCTTCAACACTGGAATCACCCCAACGAGTTTGGGAGGGGCGAATCTAAGTTCAAAGTGGGCCTTTTCCCATTCTCTCTTCTTTGACGTACCAGCTCAGCCACCTTCGCCGCTCGCAGAATGGGCGCGGCCAACAGCGTGCGCAAGCTCACGGTCGACAGCCTCGCGCTGCTGGAGCAGCTGGAGCCCAACGCGCACGAGCTGGCGGCCAAGCGCGCCGTGCGGCGTCGCGTGCAGCTGCTGCTCCAGCAGCAATGGCCGACGTGTCGCGTGCTGCCCTTCGGCTCGTCCGAGAGGTGCGGGACAACCCGCCCAAGTGGAAAGGTAACCGCAGGGACTGACCAGCTCTCTCTCTCTCCTCTGTTTGCAGCGGCTTGGGCTTCGGCGGGTGCGACGTGGACCTCGGCATCTACTTCGAGGACGTGGACGTGGACGCGCAGGGCCAGTTCTCGCCCCAGGAGCGCGTGCAGCTGCTCGAAACGGCGTGCGCGCGACTGGCCCGAGCTTTCCACGTGCAGCAGTTCGTCCGCAATGCGCGGGTGCCGGTGGTTAAGCTCTGGGACCCCGAGCGGCAGGTGGCGTGCGACGTGTGCGTGGGGGCGCCAACGCGCTGCTGAACACGGCGCTGCTCAAGTTCTACGGCCAAGTGGATCCCCGCGTGCGTCCGTTGGTGTTCGCTGTCAAGTACTGGGCCAAGCAGCGAGGGATCAATGACTCGGCCAACGGCACGTTGAGTTCGTATGGTGAGCACGGGGATGTTTTGAGTTTGGGATTGTTTTGTTTACTTACTTTTGTTGCGTCTTATTTGCGTCCTTTTGTGACAGGGTACACGTTGCTGCTGGTCTTTTACTTGCAGTCGCAATACGCGGAGATGCAGCTGCCGGCGGTGCACACGGTTTTCCAGAATTTACAGTCGCAGACGAAGATTTCGGTGCTGCTGGAGCGATTGCACTCATTCCCGGCGGCGGAGATGTGCTCGACGTTCGGCACGTCGGACATGAACTCGGTGGGAGCGCTGCTCGCGGGGTTTTTCGACTTTTATGCACACCGCTTCAACGTGGAGGACGAGGTGGTGAGCATTCGGGTGGGCAAACCGCTGTCCAAGACGACCAAGTGGAGCCACCCGGTGTCCTGGCGCCTGAGCATCGAGGACCCGTTCGAGTTGGCGCATGATGTGGGGCGCGTGATTTTCCACCGGAAGGGCCAAGAACTTCTTCGCGCGGAGTTCGAGCGTGCGAGCGACATGTTGAGTGGCGACCACCGCCTCGAGGATATTTGCGTGCTGGACGACAGCTCGTGGACTGTCGGGGCAACTTGCTACATTTGCCACGGCAGGGACCACGCTACCCGAGACTGTGGCCAGCTCGTGCATCAGCGACTGACGTCCGGCGGCAGCGACTCCGTGTCGCACTTCTCGGACTGCTGGTATTGCGGCGAGTATGGACACTACAAGGCCGAGTGCCCCATGCTCTTCTTCCGGGACATTCCGCACCCCGTCGAGGTGGTCAAGGCCAACAGCATCTCGGCGGCCGAACCGACTTCTGAGTCTGGATTTGCGCCAGCTTCAACGCCCATCGAGATTCCAGTGCCTCCTGCTCCAAGGACGATGTCGCCTCGAGTCTGCAAGGAGCGTCCTTGGGAACGAGGTCTCAGCCCGAGCAGCTCGCCGATGCTTCGCCTGTCGAGAAAGAAGAAGCGCGCACGGCACGGCTTGACGTCGTCGACACCACCGTCGTCCTCATCGTGGAATTTACCATCCAGCGGACTCTCGCAATCGGAGAAGCGGCAGCAACAGCAACGGTACCGACACGAGCAGCGCCGTCGGAATTTCGTGCTGCTGGAGCCGACGCGCAAATGCGGCGGCAACACTCGCAGCAGCAAGACCCACGTCGGCAAGGTGCTGTGTCCGTCCTAGCGAGACCAGCTCCAGTTTTTCAGTTTTGCGCATTAGTCTGTGTATTTAGCTTAAGGCGTCCGACGATGTACAGTATTCCAACTTCACACAATATCTTCACACAATATCTTCAACTTGATCGTCTGCCAGTTTCAGTCAAAAAAGAAAAACAAACTCTTTTTTGTACAATACCCTTATTTGGTCAAATTCGAAAATGCCTAAAGTTCGTGTTTTCGTAAAAATCCGTATACAGTCAAAAGTTTGACAATCGACTGGCCGTCGCAGAGCTCAACCAGTCCAAAAGCCACACGCCGCCGACATGTCTGTGCGAAGGAATGTGCGTCTGCGCCGCGAGTACCTGTACCGCAAGGGACTGGAGGGCAAGGAGCGCGCTCTGTATGACCACAAGCAGCAGCTGAAGGAGGCCATTCGCAGCGGCAAGGCCATCCCCACGGAGCTGCGCAGCGTCGAGACGAGTCTGCGCCAGGAAATGGAGTACGACGACGAAGGGCACAACAAGCCGCTCACGCACATAGACG
Organism: Phytophthora syringae; assembly: GCA_012656105.1. NCBI lineage: Eukaryota > Oomycota > Peronosporomycetes > Peronosporales > Peronosporaceae > Phytophthora > Phytophthora syringae. Next base: position 77,294 of record JAAKBD010000120.1, read on the forward strand.
ACGAGTACAAGAACGCGGGCATGTTCGACCCCAAGGTGGCCATCACCACGTCGCGCGACCCGAGCTCCAGACTCAAGCAGTTCGCGCAGGAGATTCGTCTCATCTTCCCCAACGCCATCCGCCTCAACCGTGGTGCACACACCATTGGAGATGTACGAAGCAGTAGCAACTAGTTTTATTTGTTTATAGTGTGTGTGTGTGTGGGGGGGTATTGTATTGATGGTTAATTGTTGTGTGTATTGCTGCAGTTGGTGGAGAGCGCGAGATCCAACGACTTTACAGATCTGCTGGTGGTCACGGAGACCCGTGGCGAGCCAGGTAACAAGCAGTGGGAGGACATTTTTCTTCTTTTGGGTTGCTAGTACTGAAGACTTTTTTCTTCATGGTGTGTAGATGGTCTGGTAGTGTGTCACCTTCCGTACGGCCCGACGGCCTACTTCTCGCTGAGCAACACGGTGCTGCGTCACGACATTGAGGACCGCGCCACGGTCTCGGAGGCGTACCCGCATCTCATCATCAACCAGTTCGAGACGCCGCTGGGCAAGCGCGTGTCCAACATCCTCAAGCACCTGTTCCCAGTGCCCAAGCCGGACGCCAAGCGTGTCATCACGCTCTCGAACGACAACGACTTTGTGTCCTTCCGTCACCACGTCTTCAAGGTCACAGGTCGCGAGGTGGAGCTGCAGGAGTGCGGCCCTCGTTTCGAGCTGCAGTTGTACCAGGTGAAGCTCGGCACACTTGACCAGAAGGAGGCTGAGAACGAGTGGGTCTTGCGGCCGTACATGAACTCTGCCAAGAAGCGCCGTGTCTTGTAGATTCGTGGCTACTGCCCTGCAACTTGCATGCTTCGATTGCTGAAATAGATGCTTGATTTTTACTTGCCAAATCTCGATGTTTCTCGGCTCGATACGAACAAATCGACAGGCTTTTGAACTGAAGTGATCAAGGCACGATGCCTTTCGTCTACAGAAAACCGGGAACGACAAGCGAGGTGTCGCTCACGCTCTTCTACCTACTACGTACGTCGCACGCTTACAGCGACACGTTGATCTCAGCCTGCAAGAACGAGTCGCCAGGGACACGAGCAAGGATTTTGCTGAGCGGGTCCACCGGCGGCGCGTACATTTCAAATGTAGCAGGCGCCGTCGTGATTTTGCTCAAGTCTAGGTGGAAGAATGTCCAGCAGCCGACTTCAACTTCCTGTGTCACCAGACTCCGGTGCCGCAACTCCATCACCGCGACGCAACCTATTTGCAAGCAAACGAGAATGTTTTAAGGGCATGATACACGCAAAAAAGGAGCTACACAATTCGTACCGTCCTTGAGATGTTCGAGTGGCGTCTGCAAGTACCAAGTGTTACCGAACCACCAGTAGTTGCCCCCGTCTGAATAAGGGACTTCGGAGTGCGCTGTGCCGTGTCAACGACGGCACCCTTATAATCCATGATGTAGAGGTTGAAGTGCGGGGTCTCCATGATGGGACCAGTGGCCACAGCCACAGCCCCCAAGAACACAGACACGTAAGTACTGTCGTGCAATCGGTCGGGAGGCGGGAGAAGCGATGGAGTAATTGGGGCAATCTTTTTGATGGGAACAAGTCCATCAGCTTGGGGTACTTCAGGCTCGTCTGGGGTCTCTTCCACCTTCGGAACGT